>CM076569.1:802115264-802341907 GCA_034641835.2 Pinus albicaulis
TCTAGAGGGATTCTAATATTTTTGGGGTCGAGTTGAAGTTGATGCATTAGTGGGGTGCAAGTGTAATTAACTCAATTAAATGAGTTAAAATCAGCTTAACTAGTTCTAACTGAGTGATGAGCTAGTGAGAGGCCGAGTGAATTAAATTAGATTTAATTCATAATGAGTGATCAATTAAATAACTGATAATTCACTATTAATAGTTGCATGCATGTCAGTTTCGAGGAATACCCAGTTGAAATAGAGGTTAAAGGGAACATAACTATCAGTTTTATTCAGAGAAAATTTCCCATGTGCAATTATAAAGTTATTGGGATGCCATGATGGATTGCGCAATCAAGGAAGAGTGATTTTCCTAATTAATAAGGAGTTAATTCCCTAGGAATTTCATGAGCAAGGTAGGCTGAAGTAAGAATGAGAAATGGCTAAGTACTAGACCAAGTTTGCCTAGATCAACGGGAGACAATTGACAGAGTGATGGAGAATCTCATGAGTGATTAAGCATTGTATTGTTTCATGATTCCTTGACTTAATACATAATAGAGATAGAGGGGTTTTCATTATTTTCTTTCCCCAAATACATCATGTTGTTGTGCGATTGATAATTTATTTCTCTTACTTATATATGATTGTGCGATCATGTTTTGTTTCCATAAATTGTAGGAAGGATTCAGTATCTTGTTTTAGTAGATTACAAGATCAGATTGAATCTCATAGGTTAGATTTTCTACATGGCATCAGAGAAGGAATTTTTTGGGTGGAAAGTTTGTAGAAAATATTTGAAGATTTTGGTGTAAAATTTTCAAAAACAAATAGAATATTTGAATTCCTTGTGAAAATCTACCCAAATGGAAAAAAAAAATCGGTCAAATTGGAGCTTGGATGAGGGAGATATCATCGATTTAAAATGAACTCTTTTTTAGAAACTTTTTGTAACTCTAGGACAATTACACTGTGCGCGAGTCAAGAACCTATATGCACTTGAGGTACCAGATGCATGCAAATATTTGAGGAGAAAGGCAGAAGTTAGAGACTTGGTGGTTTAGAGGGAGCATAAATTACCTCTCAATATGCATCCTCATGAGAAGCAATCTCAGAAGGTTGTGGAGTAGCTGCCACAATTGGAGAAGCAGAGTGGAGTAGCTGCCACAATTGGAGAAGCAGAGAGGAGACCGAGTGGAAGCTTCCACTCAAGCAAAGACCTCCATGAGGGGGAAATTTTGAGCCAGATGGGAAGAGGGAGCAGCCATAGCTCGAGGTGTAAGGTGGGGTTGTGTATAGACATAATCCCAAGATAATAAATTTGGGCAAGGTCCATTGAGATGGCGTGTCTCATGGATCGAACCTGGCTACGAGGAGCCCACAGTACAATAGTAGTAGGAAGGATCAATTAAATTGATGTATTCAAATGTCAGCAAGACATAAATTAGAGTGACAGATGTCAAATACTGCAGCACAAATAGAGTTAGCAATAGTTCAAAGAGCACAGATGCAGATGTCAGCAGCAGTGTAGAGAATCCAGTACTAGACATGTGCAGTAGCTAGCAGCAGTCAGAAGACTTTGATGACAGATGCATTATACTGATTCAGTTGTTCAGAGGCTATTCAATTTCAGGATTTGCAGGTGGAAACAACACTAGAGAAGTGTAGCATGCAGAACATTCCAAAGGTATCGGATGGGGATAGATTGAATTCCTTTCTTGTTGAGAGGGAGTGTTGAAATTTGCAACAAGAAATAGTGAAATTGGCGACTATAAAGGAAAAAAAAAATGCACCGACACTGGTGAGGAATTTTGATGTACCAGGAGTAAGGAATATGAGGTGTCTAAATTATTTTTCCCTTAAATAAATTGGACAATAAATTGTAATTTCATCTCATAACAACTTGTGTCAATTAACTAAGTCATGATGATTGAGTTAGCTCAAGAAATTTGATTTAAGGTGATCGAGGTGGATATTGGTGGCCACCCACCTATTCCACTTAGGCCCTAGCCATTGTCTCTTTCAGTTTTTAGTTTCATTAATTATAACACAATTTACTATTTTTGTCAGTTTTTCGGGTCCTAAACTTTTGAAGCCGTTTTGAGGCCCCAAACGATGTTTTTTGGCATGAAAGGTTTGGTGATTTCATAGAAATCATATTAGCAGTTGTAGTCCTTGGAGAGATATTTCTAATGATGTATCATGTGCGTCAAACAAAGATCATATGACCAAGTTATGACCCTGGGAAGTTGGCTGCCCAACTAACTCCAATGGGGCCCATAAAATCTTGGTGTTACATCTCCTCAGAATAGGGTTTTGGTTGTTTAGGGTTTTATCAATGAATAGGTGCGAAGTGACCCTTGAAACCCTTTCCCTAAGATAAAATAAAGAGTGGGACTTGCTTTCCTTTTAAGCAAGGGAATTATCTTCTAGGGAGAGAGGAGGGGGATTAAAGGGCTGAGGGAGAAGAATAAGACTTATGAAGGAAGTTCTCAATCCCTAAAATGCTTTGGGAACTTGGATTCCCAAATGGTCCTTGATGAAAGGCCTTTGACACCAAATGGGACGACACGGGGCCAAGTGGACCCAGCCCAGGTTCGGGGATGGAATTTAGTAACCAATGATGTTCCTATCCTGGACAAGGTGATGGGAAAGGATCAAACAAGTGTTTTTACTTCGACAGGTCAAATTGATCCTACTAGGTTCTATCCTTGGGAACACCTAGGCAAAACTTGATCCTAGAGATAGGGCTTGAGGTATGCAGAGATTCCACCATCCGAATTGGCCCAAGTTCTAAGGAGAGTGAGGGCACCCAGAAACGCAGCTACCTTTAGGAGATAGAATTTTTCCTCTAGCTAGATTCCTGGGAAATTGTTGCCTTATGTGACCTAATGGGGCTAGACATAGGGAATGTGAAAATTTCTTAATCTAAGAAACCCTATTGTAGTATCTTGATTTACTTCTCCTACTTGAATTATGTTACAAGTTAATTTCTGAAATATTCAATAAATTAGCGAAGTAAATAGTAAATACAAATAGAAACCTATACATATAGATCAAATACTAAATAACATGCTCATAAACAAAGTGACACAAATATTTTATGGACAACTATCCCCGGAAAAAGCCCAATGTGAGAAAATCAGTGAAACTAGCTCTGGAGGGTTTTCATTATTACGCATAATCTAAGTACAACAATCCTGGGCACCAAAACTGGTTCACCCAACAGAGAAATAAAAATAGCAGTAATACACTGCTCTGAATCCCTCTACGTCAGCCTAACTAGCCTGTGTCAGCCTCTGTGCTGCTCAGTAAGGGCCTGTGTCACACCTGAACGGCTTACACTGCCCCTGTGCTACCCTGACTGGGCCTGCATCAGCCCTGTATGGCTCCTGCTGCCTCTGCGCTGCCCCTGCAGGGCTCTGGCTACACTGCGTGGCTCCTGTTGCCCCTGTTGCTCTGACTAGTTGGAATGCTTAAGCAGAAAAGTCATAGGTAAGAAAGAAGGCATTAGCAAAAGGCAACGCATAATAGTCAGAAAAATTGAAGAAATGAAATGAAAATAGATCAATGTCCACAAATAACTGAAATAGCTCATTGGGACTAGAGATTAAAAGCTTTGACAACAACAATAAGTGCTTATAGAATCAGCTAAGAGAATAGAGGAGACTAATTCATGATGTTAAAATGTTGTATAATTGTTGGTATAGGAAAATTGTAGAATTGTTAGAGTAAATAGTTGCAGGTACCATTAGATGGTGATCATCGATAATCATTTCATTTCATCAAATACCTTGATGAATGGGCCTTACAAGCTATTTGTGTAGACAAACCCCATAGAAGCTGTGTGATGGAAAAATATTCACACTATATTGAAGAAAGCACCTACCAAATAAGGATGACATTTCAAATTGGGCAAGAAACAATAGAGAGATAGACATTGAAAAAAGTTAAAATGCTACGGAAACAGGAACGCAACTAGGTAGCATGGTAGAAAGCACAACCAAGAAAATTATAAAAAGGGAAAGCCCTACAAAGTAGCACCCATCCAAACATCACCTTTTTTCTTCAACTCTAAATCTCCAAATTCATCAAATTATATCCTGTATTAAAACCTAATCCTCTCTGTTAGCCATTCTGAGGATAAGGTTGAGAAATTACTACAGAACCATCACCTACATGTAGTGATCTTATTATGTGACCAGACAACCTACTTTCGTCAAGACATGGAAAGGTAAACACTCTCTGCCAAGATTTTCCATACAACCCAGGTTGAGCAACCACATATACATCACTAGTTTTTTCTCTTCAGATTTGTAACTTAGAAGAGCTTTGTCTGACCACCTCCGGGTTGCTCCCAGATTCACCCAGGCAAGCCCTCTCAACATCATCCTCTTTTTGCACTACGTAATTAGTAATTTAATTAACCATAACAGTTTCTTGATCATGCAGGTATTTCAAATATATTTCCAATAAGCATAAAGCTTTCATGTTAAACAATCAGGTCAAAATACTTTAGACTATGATGCAAAAAATACAAAGAAACCTCACCAACACTCAAAGGACAAACAAAGTCAAACCTCTACAAAGTATAAATAGATATCTGATAATCTTCGTTCCACCACAAAAATCTGCTTAACTAAAGAAAATTCTAATTACTATGCTTTCAAGACAAAGCTTTCAAGGGAAGTGATGTTATAAACATACCCCTACACCTCGTGAAAAATAAATGTGTATAAATAGACCATCATAAGGATCATTTTAAACATCATTATTATCATTTTATAAATCATTTTTATTAAATCAAAAAGAAGAAAGCAACAATTACATTCAGTTCCACTGAAGCAAAGTATATGGCAATTTCATATGCTTATTATAAAGCTATCTAGATTTGCAACTTGATTGTAGTGTCAACCAATCAGTTGTTGAAGCCCAATATTGTCTCTTGTGAGAATCAAAGTTACATCAAGCTCTATGAAAATCCAATGTGTCATGACCATTTCAAACACATTGATATTCAATACAATTTCCTAGGATTCCAAGTTCATTAGGGAGGTAGTAGTTTTGGACACATTCTGAAAATGTTGCATATGGTTAATAGTTTGACAAAGCTCCTAACAAAGGGGAAGTTTGACATGTTGGGGGAGAATCTTGGGTTATTGGAAAAAAAAAAAAATATCTCAAGACTGTTAGATTACCTAGTTGGTCCAATTTGGTCTCACCTCAGCCTTGAGAAGTTGAACAACACTAGGATTGCAGAGCTAGATTGTGGTACACTAGTCAGAAAGATTCTTAAATGCATCTAGAATCTTATAATGACACCTTCGAGGATAGACGAATTAGTTGTTGGGTCACACCCACCAAGTATGGCACACTAGTTGAGGAGATTAACACCATCATCTCAGTGGCATTCATGAGTGCACACTTATGGAATGAGGCACCTTCAAGAGAGGAGTTATATCTGCTATGATAATGCACTACTATAAAAGAAAAGCCTTGCATAGAAGGCAAAGTTATGAGGGATTTTCTCATGCTCAAGGGAGATGCACCACTAATGCTATCATTAGCCTATTTTCTAAGAACACCTTCTCTTAACTTATAAATGAAAAGGATGGGCACAGTAGTTAGAAATTTGTAGAAATAGATAATAAGAGTGAGTACTGTTAGCTTATAGGTTGTAGTAGGAGCTTTTGTGAGATGACAACTTGTTTTGACATTCTTCTATTTGAGTAATAAAGACTTCTATGCAATTGTTGTTGGAGCCTGCTATTTTTATCCTGAATTCTCAGATTGTAGATTTGTGTAGAGTGGGCCTAATATATTTGTTGCTTTAATCCATTATACTTCTTCTCTCTCCCTTTCTCTCCGACCTTGCTCTCTCTTCCCCTCTCTCTCTCTCTACCCTTCAATCCTCTCACTATATCCCTCCCTTTATCCTTCTTTCTACCCCCCTTCCATCTTTGTGTCACTATCTCCCTCTCTTACCCTTCTCTACCTCTCTCACTCCTCTCTCCCTCTCTCTCTCTCCATTCTTTCTCTCTCCCTCTCCTTCAGTTTACCTCCATATTTTCCTTGTGACTCCCCTTGTCTTGCCACCTCTATCAATCTATGTATTTATTATTCCTTCTCATATATATCTAGAGTTAATATATATAATGACATATTGGGACCTACGATTGGGTTAATTCTGCCTTGTTGGCAATGTTAAAATGGTTAATTTTCAATAGACAAAATGTAGATCAAATATTTCATCAAAAAGAGGGAACCATACCCTATCTTCCAGGCTATGCCTATCAGTGGCTTGACCTCTTCTTGCTCTCACATGAATGTAGTCTTGCTTGACTGGTACAGAAGAAGGTTTTGCATTTTCAACTATTTTTTTGGGACAAATTTTAGTTGTTTCAACACTGTTACATTCTTCAAGCTTATCCTTTAAACCATCTTAGTCTTTTGTATTCTCTTCAACTTTGTAGTGCTTTCCATTCCTCTCAGTCACATATGTTTCCTTGGTCTGTTAAGGGACAAGGTCGACAACATTAGAATGTTTTTGCAATAAAAAATGGTATTTCTAGGACACAGTCAGGTGGAGCAAGAGGATAAGAGCCAAATTTCTCATGAATGTGGGACACTCGAGCTTAATATTTTTTGGAATAGTCATGAGGTGTAGTCTGGTTATCAAGACTTCATCAGATGGCCATTCTCCAGACTTAAATTGTGTGACAAAACTATGGCTGAGTTTGAAACTGGAGATTGAACATACATTTGGTTTGATTGCAATAGACATTTTCATCAATAAATGTAAATCAATGGCTAACAAATACTATAAATTAATAAATAAAGAAGACATGGCAACAAGCAACAATACTTACAAAATTGTTACATTGAGACGCAAATAATAAGCAACTATTGTGCAAAAACAGAGACCAATGAAACTATTATCTTAACCCCTAACCCCTTAAACACTAATTACCAACCCCTAACCCATTTAACCACCAAACATCTAAACCCCTAACACATTTTATCCCTAAACCATAAACCTCAAAACCCTTAACCCCTAACCCATTTAACCCCCTAAACCCCTAGTAAACCCCTAACCCATTTAACCCCATAAACCCTAAACCTATAAACACTTAACCCCTAACCCCTTAAACCCTATACCTTTAAACCCTTAACGCTAACCCCTTAAACCCTAATTCCTGACCCCTGACCCATCTAACCCACTAAAACCTAACCCCATTAGCCCCTAGCTTCTAACCCCTAAAATTCTTAACTGCTAAATCCCCTAACCCCCTAACCTCTATCCCATTTAACCCCATAAACCCTAAACCTATAACCCCTTAACCCCTAACCCATTAAACCCTAATTCCCAACCCCTAACCCATTTAACCCGCTAAACCATAAACCTCTAAATGCATAATATTAACCCCTTAACCTCTAAATGCATAATATTCTCTTAACCCCTAACCCATTTAACAACTGACTCATTATTACCATAACCCGTAAATGCTCCTAAATCCCTTAACCCCTGAGACCTCAATCCCTAACCCCTTAACCCCTAAGCCCCCAATCCCTAACCCCTTAACCATTATCTCATTTTTCCCCTAACCTCTAAACCCTAAACCTCTAACCCCTAAGCCCCAATTCCCCTAAGCCCTAAGCCCCTAATCCTTAATGCCTTAACCACTAACTACTTATTCCCCTAACCCTTATAATAATCCTTAAAACCGGTTGGGATTAGCCATTCCAAATGAGAGCAGGTTAATTCCCCCTTGTTGGGAAGGTGGAATACCATGAGCAAAACCATGGGTTGCAAAAACCTCTCCTAAATTTTCTATTTTATCTCAATTTTATTTTAATAATTAATTAATTAATTTCTTTAAAAACTCTTATGGATAAATCACATAAAATTTTTAAGGTACATGCCTTTCGAACCACTCATTGTGTGGTTTGCCATCAATGTTTTTAAAATAAATTTATTAGAATGAAATCAAATTGATTTTTGAAGCTTCCTTTTAAATCAATTGTTGGCATTACAAAGAATCACAGAGTGCGCTCAACATCCATAAGAAAAACAATGGGTATGATATTAAAATTATATTTGAAGGCATAATATTAAAAATGATGTTTGGAAAAATGGAGGGCGGGAGTATTCATGAGCATGGACACTATGCCACAAGCTGTCCACGAAAGAAGAACAATAAGAAGGAATGCTAGCTAATGAATGGTGAGCAAATAAGTTGCACTAAAAAATGCATTGAGCTTAGAAGAAAAAAAAAAATTAGCTAGGAGTCTTCATATGAATCTAGGGCCCTTTAAGGCATGCAAGAGAACTTTCCTTAACATTGTATTGTCATTCATCCATTTTTGTAATTATAACATTAGGTTGTAAGCCCTAAAGAATGAAGGTGCATGGAATTTAGGAAGGAGGTGTGTTGGAACCCAAGTAGATAGATAAAGAAATGTTCAATTGAGAGGTAAGGCCTAGAACCACACCATCCCCATCCTCCAAATGATCAATATTGTTAGATAACAATGACTAAAATTGGTGTATAGGTGACTCAATTTATAAGGATAAACTTTATCATGAGGTTGGAAAACATTCAAAAATAATTGAATCAAGAGTGAAAGGGAAAATATATCAAGGGGCACAAATATTAAGGGCCTATGTCAGCCAAAGTCAAACCAATGGCCAAATGCTTTCTCCTTGATACCATCTCGACTTAAGAAAATGAAACTAAATATAAACATATATGTGAAACATAATACTCCAATAACTACCATAATTAGTTGCATGTTGTTCAAAATATTGAATGAATGACATGCTAACTCTAATTTTGTTTCAAAGTGTCTCGCTTTTCGAGGAAAATACATGAATTTTGAAGGTCTATCATATGGGAGTTGTCTTTAGTGCGACTTTTTGAAGTTTCAAGTGCCGGAATCCGGTGAAAATTTTTGAGGTAAAATCTTGGTTTTTGTTATTCAAACTAGTTTTTTGACTCTATATATGGATTCATCACCCTCAAAAACCTCTAGGGCACTTCGATAGTGCAAAGTTAGCAATCAAACTTCTCTTTTCAATAAATTCCTGCTGGAATTTAGAGAAATTACACCATAAAAAGTCACCGTAAAAGCCTTCAAAAAGTCGCACTAAAGACTACTCATATCATATGTGCTTCTTTGTATTCAGAAAAAAAGATAATTTATGGGAGAATTTTAGAAGATGGGATGTCAAAGATAAAAAATCACACTTGCAAAACCAACCTTTAAGGAGTACAATAATCAATGCATGTAGCATAGTTTTAGAGAATCACATGGGCTAATGACTAGGCTAGGTACGATACTGAACCTATCTCATTCTAAACAAGGTATTAAGGATAATAAAATATGATTAATAAACCTAGCTATGGGTTGGATATAGAGCATTCCATGGGATTTAGGCTAAGTTTCTAAGGCTCATCATCATAACTATATCTTCGATAGAAAGGTTTGGATCGGCCAGCAACCAATAATCTAAACTTCCTTTAAGAGTTATAATAAACCCCTTCATTATGAGGAAGCATAAAATGTATTTTTTAGGGGTTGAGTCGTGTGTTGGATTCATATGTCCTAGAGGTTCCTACATGATAAATAAGCTATGAATATATAAGAGGCATATAGTAAAGCATGGAACGAGGGAAGTTGTGTGCCAGTCCTATCATTTAATTATAAAATTCATATTAAATTGAGTATAAAAGAGGCCTCTAATGAAGTGTGTACTAAAAATTGGTCAATGGAAGGTGTTGGAGTTTCATTCCTAGCCTAGATAGTTCTCAACAATGAAATGATTTTACATTTACTAAAGATTCTAGATTTTTACAACTTGGTTTGAACTTCATTTGTAGTTTGCTTAAATAGGTAGAATTTTATAACATGAAAAATAAATGTTTCATTTAAAATATTCCTTGATACCATAACCACTTCATCCCCTAAAATTAGGGTTTCCTCTCACCTTTTCCTCAACAAAATACAATCTCAAACCTTCGTTCTAATAACAACAAATAAATAGTGTGCATAATTTTTAGTCTCTAGCTCTCCCTTTCTCTCCCTCTCGCTCCTTCCGTCCCTCCCATTCTTTCCTTGTCCCTACCTCCCTCTCCATGTCTCCCTCAATTTCTTCCTCTTTGTCCTGAATGGAAAAACTAGAATCCAAACCCCGAGAATTGGATACCCAAATATTTATGGCTTTCCATCCAACTGCTAAACCCCATAACCTTCCATTAGCATCCAAGGAAACGAAACTCCACCCCTTTAGTAGGCCTTCTAGAAAAGTGACAACATAAACGCCATATCTTGACAATTGTCACCAACGACTTGGAGGATGTGTTGCAGAGAGGAGTTGCACCATTTAGCTTTTCCTCAATGCCCAAAACCTCCAATCTGGAACCCTTTTCTAACCTAATATGTCATTTCCACTAGATGGATAGTCCTAAGCAAGAAAAGGGAAGCTTATAGTTTTTAGCGAGGTGCCCATACCTATGGCCCCACCTACACCTAAAAGGTATTCCTTCATAACCCAATATCTGAATACACTCCACCCCAATCCCGATATCCATGCCTTCTATAAGCCCTTCTATGAGGTCCATATTAACCAAAATATGGGTGTATGTATTAATCCCCATCTCTAAATATGTAGATTCATGGGCTAAATAAGATCCCAATGAGTTACCTATATCTTTGAAAATTAGGGCATACCAATAGGTAGGAGGGATACTGGGAAGATGAACCTAGACTAGAGCCATATCTAGTCTCTAATACTTTGCATCGAAGAGGGACATCTAGAAATTGAAAAGGATAGGAGATGAATCAGTTTTCTAAACCATTTGTTGTACCTTTTGGGTGTCTGCTACATCTTTAAAGCATAAATGAATATAACCTTGGGCTAACAGTGACACCTATGGATAAAATTTTACAATAGGTAAGATTTCATTGTCTTCGCACACGTTTAGGGTTGAGGACCTGAATTTTCAACCCGTTACTTGCCCCACCAAGGATTTTTGGGACATTTCCTTAGTGTTTTGAATGGTGACGTTACCTCCCAAAAATAGAGAAAGCAGGACTTTGTTCTTCTTCTTGACACCACAATGGATTTTCCTCTTCCTCGCTTTCTCATACTCCTTTTGAATCATAATTCCTTCTTATTCACAAGAGTGTTTCTCCCTAAAAACCACAAGACCATTCATGATGTTAGTTTGACCTTCTTCCATTGTCGAGGCAAGGCTCTTATTCACTAATTCACCGAAGGAGGGCGAGGCTGATGGCACTTGAGATGAAGGATATACATGAAAAAAATATGGAGAGGCTTGTGAGAGTGAAGAACCCCCACTATGTTCAAAAAATTATGAAAACCCTAAGGAAGTAGTAACACATTGTATGTCTTCCTCCAAAATTTGGGACAATAGGGAAACTAAACTTAGAGCCACACACCCCAAGAAGAGTTCTCTAGCCCCTGAAAAACATCCTCAGGCCCCAAGCTAGCCGAAACTAAAGGACCTAAATAGTATGTGGCTGGAGCAAGGGTTAGGGCCTTCAAACCGCTAGATAGTTGCCTATTGAATTCTTAACTTTTCTTTCTAATGATCTAGTGGGCCTAGAAACTGCGGTATGGTGACCTTCTAGGTTGATTTTGAAATGTGAATGGATAAAATCCTTGGGACTAGACCAAATTTGTTGAAAACCCCCCTCCTCTAGTTCATAATCCACCAACTCCTCCTCCTCCACGTGGGTCCAATAGTAAGCAATCAACATCTCATCTTAAAAGAATATTTGATGAGTAGTTTCATGTCTTCGAAGGGTTTATCATGGTGAAAATCTCTCTACAAAATATATAACACGTGGATAAAAAACGCATGGTTACCATTTAATCTTATCTTGAATTTTGACGATGATATTAGAGCCTAGCATTGTCTAGAGCCTGTTCACTCTTTGTCAAAGCTATGATGCTTTCTTTGCCTGCAATTTTTCCATGGGCCTCTAGGGTTTCTCGAGTGTTGAATTATTCTCCTATGGTAAAGATGTTGTAATTTTCTCTTTAAAATTTTGAGTCCGTCAAAATAAAATAAAAATTAAAAACATAAAATTAGTAATTAAACCAATATAGATCTATCTTAACTCTAGATCTACCAAAGGTATAAAGGGAAGAATCAAATCTCTTGAGGTTCAAACCTCTTTAGATTTGATCTCTAAACACTTCATAAAATCGAAATGAAGATGAATATAAATTAATCATATACAATGAAAAAAAATAAAAAACATAAAAAATAAATTGATTTGCAAAATAAACATAGTATCCACCTTTCCTTCGAAAAATATTAAAATATTTACCATATTTGAATAAATTTTAAGAAATTAAAGTATTTAATATATTGGAATTATTATATTGTGATAAACGTTTTTGACCCTTCCGATTAAAATGATTTGAGTCATCCAAAAACCATTTTCCCACTCGATTTAAATTTCAAGAGGGTATTGTCTTGGAGGATTGGCGAGCAAACTAAACAGGGGAAAACTAAACACAAAGCATTCTGTTACCAAAATAGTAGAGCAGAGCTAGAGCTACATGAGGGGAGCCTTAACAGCCTCTCATCGATACTGAATGCATTGAAGAGTTCGACTCAAGCAAAGATGAAGAAGAAATTATTCAGTTTCAAGAAGAAGAAGAAGGCCCGTCCTCCATCTGTTGAGAGGCATACAAGAAGGTAAGAGTTTAAGAAATTATTGCATGTATAATGTAGCTATTGTGCCATGGAAATCAGAAATCAGACCATCAGCTATGCACTCTCGCAAGACAGGGTAAACTCCACAAGGAATGTTCATAAATGATGACCACTCCTGAATTTGAGCTTGGGAACCTCTATAGCAGCAGTCTTTGGTTCTCGTGCTTATCACTTCTTCCACATCACCATTTTCTTAAGCTCTTCAACCTTCAATTCCACCTTTGATATCCCTGATTTTCTCACAAAATCAGCAACACTCTCAATAGTGGCTACACCCTGCCGCAAGGTGAACTGCAAACAATGTTGCTTAACAATGTTAGTGAACTCCATATCAAAGTTTAGCCCTGTGTACCATGCATCTCCATTTATCTCCTTTGAAGGTGTCAATTCTGCTAGTGTATACACCTTCATTGCTCGGTTAGAAATACACTTCACCCCTTTTATTAAGTCACAAGCTTCTATATTTTTCAATGCTTTGTTAACCTGTGGCTGCTGTAAATTTGTTTCTCTTTTCATATCTTTTGTCCATATACCCATATTTCCAGCATTTTTTATGACTTGATATATGAGCATATCTTCAAATGAGAGGCCCTTAAAACTTACAGATTCTTCTTTCGTCTGTTGCTTCCAAACTATGAAATCACCCTGCTTTAAAACCTGGAGTTGACGATTTTCAAGCAGGGCATTGAGTGCCTGAGATCTAACATTGAGATCAACATCTTTAAGATTTTACTCCATGATTTTATCTATCAATCCATCAGAGAAAGTATTGAAAATATCCAATATTCTATTAATGGTAGTAGCCATTTCTGAAGCCGATGTTGCGATCTCTAAGATCTTCAAAACTGTAATGGGCTTTGAACCCTAGAACAGTATGTGCATTTGCAGTGTCTGATTATCGCGATTGCCCTATTTAGAGTATGGGCTTCGAACCCTAGCCACAGTATGTGCAATGCGTGGCCTCAAGAAGAAACCAAAAATGTATGTATATATGCTCTGCATTTTGAACATTTGTGTGGCTATTACTATGTTTTGATCACAGAAAACAAAATTATGCACAACTGAATTTTGATAATTTGGATACCAAATGTAGAATTGAGTGGTGCCTGAAGTGTTGTTTGGTGGGGGACAATTTCTAACCAGTGGATTTAGTTTCAAACTACTTTATGAACAATCCTAACTTGTTTTTCGGTTTTTTCATCTCAAACACATCAATGTCCTTTTCCAACATATATTATTATCATTTACTCATGCAACCTGTTGTGCATAAGGTTTCAATGTTTCATTTTCTAATTTTCACTGTAGAGGCAATCATGGCCTCCTTTTTCCAAGCATATCTAGCTGTAAAAAAAATTCCTTATTGTTTAAAAAAGGGGTAGGTAGGTGTCATTTATTCGACTCTTTATAATCATTACTCACAAGTTAATTCAATGATATCCTGCATCCCATAGATTTAATGTCTTAGCTTCCTATGATCTATCATAGCCCAAATCCTCATAGTTTTCTTTTAGAGCCAAAATTTTTGCAAAGATTCATCTTTTGGTGAATATCATGAAACCTTCTTTAGAGATTCTGATGTGCTCTTTTGATTTTGAGTTTGCATTCTTGAATTTGAAGTGTGCTTTGAATTTTCTTTAACTGTTCCTTCACATGAATTGTATTCAATTTCTTATTGTCTATCCAAACACGAAAGAGCTATAGATAAAAACCTGTTGATGTATGTTGTATTCAGTGCTACTTCCTAACTTGTAATCCAAGGGACTTAATGCGATAATCCACTGTGTCCAGGAACATGGATCTGTTCTTCTATCACCAATGCCTGCTTTGACTTACTATTATTATTTTGGCACTATGAACGAAACTTTTCCAGATGCTTACTTTGAGATTGCTTATGCCTCGCATGTGATACTAATTTGTTTGTCCATTTTTGTCTGGGCCAGGATTATTTGGCAAACGCATCAACTATGACATTGGATATACTGTACTTTTAGAACACGCGCTTGCGGAGAGGGACCGAAGGTATGTTTTTTCTTCTTCTAATTCTTGTTATAGTTTGATTCATATCCTTACCACAAGAATAAACTATGTGGTATTTGAATGAATATTTATTTGTGTTTGTATCGAAATATGTGAGATGATCTACATCTTGCTTGGGGTGGGTGGGTCCATCAATAGTTTATTTGTATGTAATTACATTTAATCTATACTATGTGTTAGGTGCATTGAATATAATATTACAAATCCATCTAATTCTAGTTTCGATAGGGTAAATATTGCATATCTCAAGTTCAGAGAAATGACTGATATATTAAATATTGAAATTTGAGATATTCAACCTCGAGCTTTGGAACATTGATGTGCATATCAAACACAATTTTAGATGTCTCTGTGCTAGTTTATATTGATTCCCTTTGATATTAGTGTGAGTAATCTCATTTGTTGTGGAGCTGACTCTGTTTAGTTTGGAGGCTTTGCAGGTTTTTGTCATTTGGGTCAGAAATGCAAGTGTGTATTTTGATATGCAGTTTCGTTTTGCTTTGTATATTTGTTACTCTTTGATGTTATTTATTTTTGGGAAGAATAGAGAATTAATGGAGTTAATGCATGCCATTGGGTTCTTAGTCTATTTCTGATTTGTATATTGTGAAAATTTCTAAGCACAACAATCCTACTACTAAATATTGATTTACTTCTCCTACTTGTTTTATTATGCACAAGTTATTTAACTGAAAATATTAAAAAAAAATTCAAGGTAAACACAACTAGCAACCTACAGAAATAAAGATAATTTACTAAACATCATGCACATATGACAAAGGACACAGATTTTTCGAACAAATGTCCTCGGAAAACCCAATGCGGGAAAACCGGTGCAACAGATATGAGGCTTTATTATTATTAAGCAACAATATTCTGAGTACATCTAGGGTGCCATAATATGTCTCACCCAACAAAGAAAACCTTGGCTACAAATAAAATGTAAGTTTTACCTCACTCCCGCAAGTCCTAGCTGATCTGGATGAGCCACTAGTGAAACCCCAACTAGCTTTGCACAATCTATACACTGCCACTGTGTAAGGTTGTGTGGAATTGACTGAGGGACTACGTCATCCTTGCTCTGCGCTGATCAACTTCTACTAGAGTCTGGTTTCAGCCCTACCGGCTCAAAAAACCTAGTCTCTAGTTGAATTTCAGACTGTCCTTGGAGGCTCTACGCTGCCCCTGTGTGGGCCTGCGTCACCCTCTCTAGGGATTGCGTCATACCCTCTGATGGTTGCGTTGCCTCCACTGCATCTCTATTGCCCTTGCTCTACGTTGTACTCTTGGTCCTCCTGACCAATCACTACATCCGCCCCTCACTGCTTCTCTAAATCACTCAAATCTGATCTTCGTCCGAGCACTGCTCCGTCAGAAGAATTCGATCTCTTAGATTCTTTGTGTGTGTTCTCCAATTGACCCCAAGCCCTTCCTTTATACTTTTCTCACTGGAAAATCAATGGCTATGATCTGATCACTAATCAAGGGCTAAGATTAAAAGAAGCTTGATCCATGTCACTTAGAATGTTCTCATCACATGTGTAAATTAATTCACTTTAATTTTTTTAATTTCCCTAAGTTAGACTTAGGGTCGACATTAAAAAATTTCATTATTTGAATAAATTTTACACCATATGGAATTTTTCCAAACGCTTTTATGGGTCTTGGAGATCTCATGTGTTCTAGCCCCTCCACAAAGTTTTGGAGTTAGAACACATACGATGCTACACCAAAATCTCAACACTCCCTCTTAGTGAGCAGTGTGCTCTAGCAATAGTTCCCCACTGAAGTATCACCTTCATCTTTGGCATCAGTATTTGCATCGATGCTTGGACTTGTGACCTCCATCGACTGCGATGATGTTCTATCTACTGCTGCCCATGTCACTACTAATGACAGTGCCACATCTATACTACATCTCCCTCTCAAATTGTTGCATCATGCTGCCCATAGCACCGCCACTGCTAATTTCTGCACTACAACTCAGTTGCTGAGAAGTAAGCAGCTAAAGGACCACAACCCAATCACCATACAAGTCATTTTGGCTGCATCTCATCACTGAATCACCCTCTACTGATACTTTGTGTTGTCTCTCTGAAGCTCCGCGATGTCTATTGCACTGTACTGCGTAAGCACTGCCTTTGCATTACTGTCTCTCATCTGCGCTGCTCCAAAATTTAGCATCCCAACACTGCCTCTTCTTCTCCATGATTTTCTACACCCACTACTCCAGTCATCTTGTTATTGCCTTAAGGCTGTCATAGATCGTATGTGATCCACGAGTTTGGGCAACTTAAGGATCCTGACTTTCCATCTGTAGCTGCTCTACAGATCTATATTGCCCCACCTCTTCTATTGAGACATGAGCACTCATGGCCACATCATCCTGACTACCACTGTCCCCTCTAGTTGTTGCTACCTTGGAATCTGAAGCTTCCTTGTCCTTTCTCTTAAGACAAGTGCTGGTGAAGTGTCCAATTTTTCCACATCTAAAGCAGCAGACGTTGGATAGTTCCTTCTTCTTCCCTTGCTACCGCTGTCCCTTTGATGCTAGGGCTGCATCTCCCTCCTCCTCCTGTCGAAGGATAGCTCACATGTCACCCCAATTTGGGAGTTGTGCTCTGCCCAAGATGCTTTGGACAAATTTTTCCCACTCATCAGTGATTGCATTTAGGGCAGTCCTCACCAAGAGCCTTTCATCCAGATTTTCCCTCATGACAATCAACTAATCTCGGATCGTCTAAAATCTGAAGAGGAAGGGACCAATCTCCTCTCCCTTGTGCATTTGGAACATCCGCATTTGGTTCTCTAGAAGCATCTTACGTTGGAAAAAGTTGCCTTGATACAACGTGGTCAAAGATTTCAACATATCATGTGTCGTCCTCTTCTTGGAAATGTGTGGTACCACATGATCCTTCACCCCATCCATGATCAAGCGCTTTGCTCGCGCCTAATTTTCGTTGAACTTATTTAGAGCGTTCACATTGGTGGGCACAACTAGGACATTTTTCACGTGGTCTCTGATATCGTATTCCTTTAGGATGGTTAGGATTTTGGCCTTCCAATCGCAAAGTTAGACACACCGTCCAACCTATCCCGATCTCTCAGTTCATATGGGGCCATATCTACTCAAACTGTCGAAATAGATACTCTTCTCCCTTCTACTACTGCTGCACTCAATTGAAGAGCGGATCTAGGTTTCTTGGTGTTAGAAACCCTCTAGAGATACTGCTCCCTCTGACAACTGATTTCCCTCTCGAAAATCCTTCTCCAATTCTGCTGAGTCAACCCTCTACAATCACCCTCTTGATCGAATCTCAGAGCTTTAAAAATCCATAAAACTAATTGGTAAGGTGGCTTTAAAAATCCACTTGTCATATTATTGCATATTTTATTTCAAATTTACACCAAAAACATCACTGTAATCTTCTAGAGTTACAAAATCGTAATACTCTTTTAATATGTTCCTACATACAGGGAATCAATGGGATTACTTTTATTTTCATAATATGAAATGTATGTTTGACAAAAGTCTCTATCACTATATCCCTGCTATCCACAACATCAACAATTGGTTGTTGAGCAGCATCTTCGACCACTACCTTACCAATACAAGACATGTTGAATCCATATACATTTCCCAAAATGATAGACTAGTTCCACCTTTTCCAACACCAGCCACATACATCTTAGCTATTTTTTTTAAGGATTGCTCCACCAGGTTTCAACCAATGATCATGAGCATAAATAACTGAGTTGAGCAATGATTCATAAAACATGCATTATCCCATCCACTCACTCACTATCCCATCTACACTTTGACTTTCAATTGCCATGCAGTTTTCAATATCTTCTATCATGTTGTGGACTACAGTAATAAATCCATGCGAGTTTCTATTTTTGGCATTTTCACTTTCTTCTTTGAGCATGTTATTTTGTTTTCCAGCTTGACAAGCTACAAACTCCATCTTCTCAGTTGCTTCAACTGCAATTACTTTTATAGCTCCTACCTAAGATTCTTTTACAACTCCTACCTAGCTAAGATTCTTTTATGACTCGTACCTAATGACCACCTCCAAATGTTTATTTTTCATTAATTTTGGCAGAGGGGGATTTTTTTGGTGTATTGAATGGGGAAAGGGGAAATAAGGGTATCATGGATGGGTAGAAGTGAGAGTTACTGAAATCTATAATCCTAACATTAGGGAATGAGATGGGGCCTTATGAACTGAGGGCAGAGGTGCTAGTGGGCATAGAGAGAAGACAATAAGAGCAATTGATAGGGGGACCCCCAATAGTTGTGATAAGGGGACTAGGGGCACTATTATCACAACCCATAAGCTCTTAACCCATAACCACTAAATTCCCTATCCCTGTAACCCCCAGACCATAATCCTTTAACCCCTACACTTATAACTCATAACCCATTAAACCCTTGATCCCTTAAACCCTAAGACACTAAACCCTTAACCCCTAACTACTAACTTAGAATCCCTTAACCACCCTTAAAAGTCACGACAATGTAACTTTTGGAAGTAGTTTTGGACAATCCCCCCCACCCTCCAAATGTCATTAGAATTAAACTTTTTGATGCGGTTGCTAAGTGACCACCTCCAAATGTTAAATTTTCATAAGTTGTATAAGGAGTAGAAGTCTAGTGCCTAATCTGATACTACTCCATGATAGCTTTGATTAGTTTGGATGTGAATTTCATTTCATGGTCAGTAATGACCTCTCTTGGCACATCGAGCCTGGTCAAAATCTCCTCATAAAGAAAATTGACAATTTCCCGTTCATTTACTAAAGCCAGTGCCTTGGCCTCGACCCATTTCGTAAAATATTCAGTGAACACTAGAATATATTTCTTCTTTCGGGACATTAGCGTGATCAGGTCTACAAAATCAAGGGCCTAGATTTTGAATGGTTTGACCGATACTTGGGGTTGTAACGACATTTTTTTCACTTGAACTGGCCTCCCCATCCTATAGTAGTTATCACATTGACTGGTATGGGGGATGATTAATCGAAAGGGCTTGAATTGCCATTGCATGTGGCTTCATTCGATTCAATTCCATGTTGCGTATTTTTTTATTAAACAAATGGTACACATGGTGAGGAGGTATTTACCTTTTTAATTGCATGAAGAAAATGTCAAGGGAGAGGGCGCCATTAGGTTTTCCCATTGAACCCTAATTCACCCAAATTCAAATTCACTCCTTCATGTTCCATTGTATTTGATTCTTGGTTGTTTGCTCAGAGCACATGATATACATAAATGGAAGAGAATTAACTATTATATGATGAATAAGGAGTTTAAAATCACCAACAACAATCAAAGAAGAAAAATGATGTTCTTTTGTCAAAATTGATCCTTAATTGAACCTCAATTCACCCAAATTCTAATTCACTCCTTCATTTGCCATTGCATCTGATTATTGGTTGTTTTCCTCGAGCACATGATATACATAAATGGAAGAGAATCAACTACTATATGATGAATAAGGTGTTTAAAATCACCAACAACAATCAAAGAAGAAAAATGATGTTCTTTTGTCAACATTAATCCTTTAAGTAATGCATATGCTTCCACTTGATTGCTTGAGATTGATCCTATCCCCCATACATAAAACAATTCTATTTTTCCTTTGGGACAAAGGATAACCCCTTCTGCTACATTATGTTTGCTAGTTTGCGACAATTTCTTCTCCATACTAGGTATAAAAAACCTCACCATTTTTTTTTAAATGGTGGGAAAACTTATCACAACTCAATGGCCAAACCAAGAACAAGGAAAATCATCACTAGCTGTTATTTGCTAATGCAGGTTGACTCTATCACTATTATTCAAGTAAAACCACACCACCTGTAATTACCCGCTAGTGGTCCATAATGGGACAAACTTTTACTCTTGCGAGATGCCTCTAGGTCATGGGCCATTGAATTGTTTCCTTACATTTGAACAAATGAGTATGATGTGAAACTAACTCGTTCCAAACTCGATAAGAGGAGTATGAGGCCCATGTATATCACTAGTCCTTGAATATTTATATGAATATTTTTTTTCATTTCTTCTATCTTTGAAGGATATTGACAATTTTCGAGCAGACATGGCTTCCCGAGCAGTGAAGAAGCATGCACGAACATCAAACCTCAAAATGGTATTGGTGGAAACCCCAAACAAGACCCTTAAGAGTGTCAAGAAGGCCTTCTTGATGAAGCCGGAGCCTAAATTTGTTGAAAATTTCGAGAAAATAAAAAACCAACTCCTATGGAGGACATCAGAGTTGTCGAGGTTCTAGTAAAGAAATGGAACAGAAAAAAAACTGGGAAGTTAAAAAAGTGGTGCCAAAAATGTCGTCGCTCCTGAGAAGCCAACCCCTCTGAGTGAATCTAGGCCCAACAAAGGTAGATTTTCAGGGTCTATGTTATAAACATCTCAAGTTGCTTGGTAGGGTTTAAATTTGTGCGTATGAAACGAATATGATATGTTAATTAGAATAATTTGAGGTTTAATATTTTGTCACCATGCTATTAAATGATTTTTGTTTTACTAAGAAAATGTATCATCTTCTTATGTTTCATATTTCTGTATATATAGAAAAATGATTAGCAACACTCTTGCTTTATGGGGTTACACAATTTTTGTGCTATGTTGATCTTGTTCCAAAGTTTGCGCAAATTATCTCTATCATGCAGTAGGGTTCTCACATGGTGTTCTTGCAACTTGTATCGACTACCCTCTCAAATCTTGTAGCCAAAACCCCAACTAGGATATGGGCATATATTTTTGATGAGAGTGATCATCAAACTCAACAATATATCATAGGTTTATCATTACTAAAACTGAAAGGAAATTTTTAGTTAATCTAGGTACATGTAAAACACCATTGAGCTCAAAGATATCACCCAATGGCATTTGGAGTGAGATAGATCCCATTCTTGTTGTTGCATAGTCAAAATAATACTCTTGGATTACACCGTTAGAAAAAGGAGACCAAGTACCTAAAGACAAACTATCATAGGTCCATAGTTCTTTTCTCAAGCATGAATCCTAGGCATCCCACTATTGAAACCTTCTGACAACTTCCTATCCCAAGTAGAAGTCTGGGGTTATTGGAAGGCTTCAACAAACATGCTCTTTAGCTATGATAATTCCATTGGATTCAGAGGTATCTCACAAAATGCTTCCCTGAGACTATCAGTCTCTTCTCTTGTCTTTGTGTGGTCAGTCACTTCTCTTGTCATTTTGTGGGTCACTCATTTTAGCCCCAAGTACAACACAGTACTCCAGGTTCAAGGTGTAGGATAAAGAATACGAAGGAGTGGAATTTGTTCCATCTTTTCATGATTACATCCTTTAGGGTTCTAGACAAAACAGGGCCCCACTCCTTAAGAAAATGTTGAATTCTTTCCAACAAAATGTTGACACCCTCCAAAATGTCACATCAATATCCTAAAGTAGTAAAAAATCAACAACTGGATCCATTATGGAGAGAAAATATTGACTTGATCACATCAAGCCTCATGAAGAATGGTAATTCTAATCCAAATTGTCTTTTGAAGTTTGCCACTAAAGACTGAACCATGGAAGATAATTTTTTCCTCATTTCTACTAATTGTTTAAACATGATATATTCAAATTCAAATCTGGTTTCTCCAACCTTTAGAGTTGAGGATCAGCAAATTGTCGGTATACAGCTTCAGCATGTTGGTGGGTAGCAATAAAAATTTGAATTTTTATTCCATTTTCACTCACAATTTTCATCCCTTGAACTTCAACAATGATATATTTCATAGGAAAATTTAACCTATCAAGCAAAAAGGGTCAAAAAAATATGGTCTGTTACTTTGCGTGAGCATTTTATTTGATCACCTGCATGACATTTGAAGGACCAATGATCTCAATTGCTTCTAATTTTTTAGCACCCCAATCAATTGCCTTCTCCTCCCCTGTAGTTGTTATAGCCCTCAAGAAGTATGGACCTATAGGAGATAGAGTGTTTACCAAGGGCTTATTGGTCATATTGGTCTAACCATCTGAAATATAATGGACAAGCAAGCCATTACAACTCCAACAAGTACCAATCAGTTCTAGAATTCTCTGTAGCTAATCTCTACTTTAGAAAGAGTAGTGTGTAGTTTCTCGAAGTTTGGTCCCTTGTACCTCCCAGGTGCTTAATTTACCACCTTAAGCATGTCTTGAAAACACATTGACCACACTATATTGAAGGGTATACCACATGAAAATTCAAAGCCATTACAACTCCAACAAGCACGAATTGGTCTTAGAATTATCTCTACAGTGAATCTCTCCTTTCATAAAATAGTAGTGAATACTTTCTCAATGTTTGGCCCCTTGTAACCCCTATTTTCTTAACCACCTTCAGCATGTATTGCCAATATTTTGAGCACATTACATTGAAAGGTGTTCCATATGAAAATATGGCCCTCGAAACTCTGTTTTTTGTCTCATCCTTTCACCAATATAACATTTTTTGCCAAGGGTCCACTATTAAGTCACTTGCAGGGATCTTCAATGGTTAAGGGAACATGTTATCCCTGTTTTGGGATTGCTTGCTTGCTTGGGGAACTTGGAAAAATAGGCTTCATCATGTTCCCTTTGAAATTAATTTCTTTTTAGGAGACAACTTCACAAAACTAACCTCATTCAAAGGGTGTTTTAAGAAAACGGATTTTAACTCTAGTGTAAGACACACTATATGCCAACTTATTTGCTGCAATTCTGCAAGCATCTTCCACCAAAGGCTTATTTGCCTTCTTCCCTATATTTTTCACATACTTATATAGAGGGAAATCAACATGAGATTCTGAAAACTATTCAGCAAATTAGCAACATAAGTTGGGTGGAAAATCACAGAAAATATGCACTTAGACGAAATCAGCAAAATAGTTTTGGAAAATCATAGAACCAAAAGAACTACTTGGAGATGGAAAATATGCATTTAAACGAAAGAGGAAAGACCTTGTGTTACACCATATGTAGCATGGATCTGAGCACAAATGTTGTAGACCCACATCAAGGCTGATTTGTAACCAACATAACATATATGTGGGTTTGGTGATAGTGGCAGATTTTTCATTTTTAAGAGCCATGGAATGAATTATGAAGGATTCAATTTTGAGACCATGCAGTCTTCTAAAAAATTCCAGTAAGAACTAAATAGTGGATTATAAATTGCAAATAACCACATTCCACAACCAAAAGAGAAACATGCATATACCACATGAAAACCACAACTACCAATAGAAGAAGTTAGATATAGTTCTTCCGCTGTCCCATCCAATTTTTTAAGACATATTTTGGATGGAAATCTCATTGATTTATGTAACCTGTTATAATCCTTTCATATTGCCTTGGAAGAACACCACAATAGAGTTCTAATCAAGTAGTCTTACACCAACATTAGATAGAGACAATTTGCATTGAAAACTTTGGATGAAAATTCAACTAAATTATGTTATATCCTTTTCATAAAATCTTCTAACAGAACACCAGCAGATTTTGTAAGGAACTATTATTACACCAACATAAAGAAATGTGAACTATGGTACATCAACATATAGAAGCCGCTTGTAGTTCCTGAGTTGTTCCCTCTGATTCCTGAGTATTGAAGAAATCTTGTAATGGAATCATCTTCAAGGAATCCTTCTTCATGCTCTTAATAACTTGAACATAAGTTAAAGCTCCGGTAACTGTGGTTATGATATGAATCTTATATGGTAATGCCATTTGTCTCAACTTCTGCCCATCTATTTGATCTAATGCATCTCCTGAATTTGCAATCACCAGTAACTAAATCTGACCATTTGCAATCATGTCATCTACATGTGGACACTCTTCATGGAGTTTCAAAACTCTTTCCACTGGAATTCCTTCCATTTTTTACAAAATGGCTGTGCTATTTGTTGCAACAATTGTAAAACCAAGTTCAATGAATATGTTTGCAATTGCTGGGAGTCTTGGTTTGGTGAAATCATTTAAACTTAAAAACATCGTGCCTACAAGAAGAAATTTTTGATTTTCTGCAATTTGTGCCTTGGAAAATGCCATAGGAAATTTAAATTCTATGCCCATCACTTCTCCAGTGCTTCACATTTCAGGACCAAGAACCACATCACAGCCTTGAAAATTTTCAAATCGAAGGACTGCTTCCTTGACAGATACGTGACTTGGAATAACTTCCTGCATAAAACCAAAGTCTTGAAGAGATTTTCCTGACATAAGAAGCACGACATACTTTGCTAAGGGGTGGCCAATTGCCTTTGAGACAAAAGGTATTGTTCGTGATGCTCTAGGATTTACTTCAAGAAGGTAAACTTCACCATCAGGTGTGATTTCATATTTTCAATTCATCAGTCCACATACGCCAAGCCTCTTTGCCAATTTAGATGTCCATGATCTAATGACTGACAAGTATACAAGTGACACTATTTCCTTAGGAATATAACAAGCTGAATCACCAGAATGCACACCTACTTGCTCAATGTGCTCCATGATACCACCAATGACCACACTACCTTTAGAATCTGTGAAATAATCTACATTGATATCACAAGCATCTACCAAGTACTTATCAACGAGTACTGGCCTTTCTGGGTCCACTTCTATTGTAGTTTCTAATTAATGATTCTATTTGTCATCACTGTATAAAATTTCCATTGCAAGACCACCTAAAACATTAGAGGACCTGACAAGAACAGGATAGCCAACCTTTCTTGCTATTGCCAATGCATCCTCATCACTCTTTGCAATACCACCTTGAGGTTGCTTGAATTTTAGCTCATCCAACATTACATTGAACTTCTCCCTATCTTCAGCAGCATCTATTGAAGTGGGATAAGTCTCCCAAATTCGCAAAAGACATTCCCCACTTGCACCCACAGGCTTAAACTCATTGACGTATTTTTCTATGGGTAGAGCTAGATTGAAAGGTGTTTGCCTCCAAACTGTACAATTATACCATCAGGCCTCTCTTTGTCAATGATATTCAAAACATCCTCTACTGTAAGAGGCTCAAAATACAGTCTAACACTAGTATCATAATATGTAGAGATAGTCTCAGGGTTTGAATTCATCATGATGGTTTCAAATCCTGCATCCTTCGAAGTGCAAGCAACCTTAGAAAAATTCCATAGAGGTCAATAATTAGCCATTTAAATAGAGGAAAAATACTCTAGCGAATAATGTAGATGAGTTCAGCCAGAAAACCAATCGAGGTTTATCCCTCAGTTTATCTGAATACCCTCCTATTCTAGGGCTAAAATAATATCAAACAAAGGTTTTTCTTGTGTCTCAAATAAACCAAAGAATAGCCATTAGGGTCGAGACTCAAATAGCCACAATTCTTAAGTGAATAGTGCTAAATAATGTCCAAAAGAATCCATAGTCATTAGTCCTAAAATGTGCATGTAGTAAACCTTGGAACAGTGTGTAATCGACCTCAGATTAACCTAAGAAAGGGTCAAAATTCAGCCTCTAAGGTTTCCTTAGATGACACAGATGCAAGCCTCAGAAAAACAAAGAAATTTACCGTAGACTTCACATGAATTCATCCTCTTCTCCTCCAAATCTCTATGCAAAAAAATCATAAAAATGAAACCTAAAATCACAAGTAGAATGCCCTCTTTCTTTTGTTTTGCGCTCTGCCCCAGGCTTCAAAAATTTAGAGAAAACAATCTACTTGCCAATTCTCTCTTTTGGAGAGCAGACACGTTTCTTTTGATAGTGGTTGTGGATTATTTTTTGATATTATTCAGTAAAAATGTGCCTCTGAAAATCATAATCAGTATGCCTTGCTCATGTATGTTATGGATGAGATTTCCTTATAGAATATTATATGGATCTAGGTGATGGAAAAATTGGAACCTTGTAGATGGCATGTTTATGCCAGTGGCCACTAGCAACGTGAGTATGCATCTTACGTTGCAACCTAGAAACCTAGAAGCTGAAATTTATCAATTTATAAGATTTATAACCATATACTAAGACTTGAAACATAATATTTGAACTTTATCAATTTGACAAAACTTATAATATGACAGTGTTCTCTACACGGGCTACTGCTAGATGTCACTATACATTACTTGAAGGTTGGAAGGACAAGTTTTTCATTCAAAGTTTTGTCTATACTTGATTTTTTCTTGTCCATTTTCTTCTCTTTGTAGTTTGATCTAATGTTAACTTTTAAGTGTTGTACTTAACATATATGCAAATTCTCTTTAACATGCCCCTTTTGAGAAGTTTTCTTTTGTAAACCAATCATGCACTGATATGGAAATTTGAACTGATAATATGCTTCCCTATATTTCTTGTAAATATTAGTTAGGGATCAACCATAGGATAGTTGTTTCTTGATGGTAAAAAGGTATTTATTTTGAAGGCACAACTCTGAACTTAAAACACCCTTAATTGTAAATATTTATGGCTTTAATGAGTACCTTATGCCCTATTATTAAGGTGTTGCAAATTATGATAGAAATTATGATTATGGGTTTAGTTAATTCTAAGGTTATCTCATAGTGGTTTTTTCTCAAACACCACATATTCATTCATTCCAAAAACTAGGAACAATATTTCGAATGCGTCATAGTTTAGACTATGAATATTATACTTGATTGTTTTAGTTAACTAGTTCTTGTCACACGGTGATGTTTTCTCAGACACCATTTATTCATTAATTCCAAATAGGAATGGGATTTTGAATGCATTTTAGGTCAGCTCACCTTGTTGAGCCATTAGATGATCCTAAACTCTTAGTCAACTGGATATGTTAATTTTATTTTCAATTGGTGTTGTTGGGGAGGTTAATTGGGATGGCTAGAAAATTTGTTTGAAAGGAATCTAGTGTGAAGAGTAATGGGCGATAGTGGTGTTGGACACCTTAATCCCCATAAAAAAATCTGGTAGAATAATCACCGCTAGAGAATCCAACATCACTAGAGGTTTGTTCTATCACTGTCATGTTGATAAAGGGTTTGGATTATTATTTTGTAGCTTCTAGTGGGA
Source organism: Pinus albicaulis (assembly GCA_034641835.2). NCBI lineage: Eukaryota > Viridiplantae > Streptophyta > Pinopsida > Pinales > Pinaceae > Pinus > Pinus albicaulis. The sequence continues at coordinate 802,143,063 of CM076569.1, forward strand.
AGTATTTTTGTTTTTGGGATATCAATCTTCGATTTGCTGAAATAAGCCATTCTAGAATTTTCTACCTCCATGCAGACAAACCTTAGTTATGCATTCCTAGTAATCCATCTTCTTATGTTTGTAAATACGTCTTTCTTGTTTCCTCGGTGGAAATATGTGCTTCTGTATTTACATTAGTTCATGACAATGGTTTTATATCTAGAATTTTTCGCTTCCATGACGTTTCAGTCTTTCATCTTCGGAAATTGAAGTCCCAGTATTATGCTATTTGTGTAAATAGGTAGTTATGGATTTTGCTACCTCCCAATAATCTTTCAATTTCTTCTATATGTATTCACAATAGTAATATTTTCTTGTCTCATCGGTCATCGTAGCATATACATAGATTAATAGAAGATTGAGATTTAGTGAATGTTTTCAGTTATAATGGTTGTTAAATTGTACGATTTAAATTGGAAATGGTAACTAACTTTTATTTTCGTAAAAGTGTTTTTAGTATTCTTTATATTCGTAAATGTGTTTCTCTTGTCTCACAATAGGAACAGTTGCTTTTAATATTGGTCTAATTTGTTTGAGCAAGGGCATTCATGGTTTTGTGAAATTCCCCATTTCTAATGCTTATGCATCTCTGGACCTTACAAATATAATTGGAGACATATATGGAGCTGGATTTAAGGAGTTTATGGTGCCAAGCTAGATTTATTAAGCTGTGATGTAATCATCAGCCTCTATGCATCCATGGTTTTTTGAAATTCCTCATTTATAGTTCTTATCCATCTTTGGACCTTACAAATATAATTGGAGATATTATTGGAGTTGGAGTTAAAGAGTTTATGGTGCCAAGGTAGATTTATTAAGCTGTGATGTAATCTTCAACCTCTATATTTTGAATTTATGTGCCAGGGCTTATGTGATTGTCACCAAATATTTTTTTTGTAAGCCTGTAAGTATAACATTAAGTCTGTGCTTGGACAAGGCAAATACTCAGAAATGTTTTACATTGTGATCTCCTTCTTGCATATGCCTATAAGCTAGTATTGTTTACTATCACTCTTAAAGTGGGGCTACATATGATGTCATAGTTCAGTGCATTTTTGTAGGTTTAAAATCTATATAAATTTCCAAGAAAAAAACAAAATTTGCATTAGCACATGCTTCAACTACACTTATCTTCCTCCTTTGTTGGTGGCTAATTGAGATCCGAACCAAACACTGTCCATTTTGTCTCCAATTCTCATGACTATAGTCACTGATTTTGGTGTTCAGAAGTTGGACCTGCTCCTGCAGCCCCACTAACTGACTGCAAAGAGCCTCAGATTCATTTTGTTGCATGACGAAATTGGCTTTCAAAGCCTGTGATGACCTCCAATGCTTGTACACTTGTCATCATTTTCTCTTTGGGCTTCAAATTAATCATTATAAAGTATACTTGGAGTACATCCAATTTTTTCATTAGCAGATTTACCTTCTCATTGCAGCTGCAATTAAAGTGCCATGCAAAAATATTGGTGCTTTTTGTTCCATCTTGCCCTCCCCACATTGTATTCAACATTTTCATTGTTGTGCCACACCAAATCACTTACCCTCCATTTACTCCAAGACCAACATATACCATTACTTGCTCCCCAAACCAGCATGAAAAGCTTAGTGATGCTTAATATAGGGATACATAATACCTCTAGATTTACTTTTTCTCTTGCACTTATTTGCAAAATTCTTGCACAATTGAGTCATACCAATCTGTAAACTAGAGACTATATTTGCACCAATAACTATCAAGCATAGGGGAAGTGCATTCCTAGGCTCACTTCTGGCAAATTTATTTCTAGGATGTTGCTTACGAGGTTGAGCCCCCAGTCACTGTTGTGAATTAGCTCTCCACATATTTCCAACAGAGTAGTAGTTAGGAATTGGTCGACCTCCAACCAAAGCCTCTTGCATTTAGACATTTTTCCAATTGCTAGCTCATGACAGGAGGCTAAATTAACATTGAATTTGGGGCTTTAATTTAATTTATTGAAATTTGTGGAATTTACAATCTATAAAGGTTTCAAGATATAATTTTTAAAAGTCTAATTTAAAGGGTGCTAGCTCAATGGAAGAGCACCTGCCTTACAAGCGGGAGGTTGGTGGTTCGATTCCATTGTGCCCTGATATTCATATGGAATGGCGACGAACAATTTTTGGTGACGAAGGCTCTTTTGACCATCACTAATGAGCTTATGGTGACATTTTTCGACCCTCACCGAAATATGAAATGGTGATGGCCAACGAATGCCACCGTATATATGCATCAATAGTGACGACCATGAAATAATCGTTGTTGTTGATATGAAATGGTGAGGGTAATTGTTTGTCATTATAGTCATTATTCGTGATGGACTTTGATGTCACCAATGAGCTTATCATGACACTTTTTAACCCTCACCAAATATGAAATTGTGACGGTCAATGAACGTCGCCATATATATGCACCAATAGTGATGACCATGAAAGGTCCCTGACAAAAAATTGTTGTTGTTCATATGAAATGGTGACGGTCACTATCCGTCATTATAATCAATATTCATGATGGACCTTGAATGTCACCAGAACACATACTTTCGGCGACGCCACCTTTCGTGACGTTCAATTTTTTGGTGACAGAGGCTATTTTCCATTACCATTTCTCATATGAAATAATGACTGTCACTATCTGTCATTATAAATCATTATTGGTGACAGACCTTGAATGTCACCACAACACCTATACTTTCGGTGATGCCACCTTTGGTGACGTTCAATTTTTGGTGACAGAGGCTCTTTTGATCGTCACCAATGAGCTTATGGTGACATTTTTCACCCCTCACCAATGTCTCTTTTTCTTGTAGTGAACTTCTGAAGAAGTAAAATATTTCAATGAAATGGATAATTCCATAAATTAGTTGGAGAGTAATCAATTTTCACTCTGAAAGTTTATCAATGGCATTCTTTCAATGGACTACTAAAAATTTTGCATGGGTCATATCTTGATGAAGGAAAATACTTTAATTAATTTCAATGACATTGTTAAACAAGGAGAGCTACGAAGCAGCAAGCCCCTATGGTTTAGAGAGTCGTCTTCAATAAGTAACCAAATTTGAGTTAAGTTTGTATTACATTTTCAGTTTGCTGTAATAAAATTTAACAAAATTTTCCTTTAACATTTAGTCTTCAATTATAGATGCCACTATTGTTAAATGTATAGGTACAAAATGAATATTTCAGAGTGGGAAAATCTAGAAATTAGAACCATCTTCAACAAGTAACCAAATTTGAGTTAATTTTGTATTACATTTTCAGTTTTTTGTAATAAAATTTAAGAAAATTGTCCTTTATAATTCAGTCTACAATTATAGATGCTAGCACTATTAAATGTACATGTATAAAATGAATATTCCAATGTGGGAAAATCCAGAAACTGTGCACCAGATGTACAATAAAATTATGTTATTGGAGTACTACATGATTGATTGAGGTAATCCTGGATAATACAAGTATTAAAAATAAATAGTACTAGATATTTTCCTCTTAGAAGAGAGGAGAGTCATCTTTAATAGTAGATAGTATGTCAATTTTAACCAAACTAGTGCAGAATAATAGACTGCAAAATACCAGCATGATGCACCTTCAAAAAAATGCTTCAGGAAGGCTAATGTATCACATCGACCTGTAATAATTCATAACCTTGTTAATAGTGAAGATTGTGATAAAAGAGGCAATGGATGAGGTATTGATAGAAAATCCCTGCACACATTACCTACACGAGAGGAATAAGAAGAAAATAAACATATATAAGTGAACTAAATTTCGGTGCAGTGTACGTCATTCTAAACTAAAAACACTGAAATAATAGATATTACCTACTATAGGTACGCAGGATGAGGTCCCTGCTTCTCAAATTTGAATAAGGGAAACTAAGAGAGTTAGTCACAAGAAAAAAAAATTGTTTTAGGGTTGATATTATCATAATGGAAGAGAAAATATTAAATATCAAATACAATATGGTTAAGGGTTTATAATCACCTCACAAGAACAAAGGCCTATTCTTTAGAGAAGACTTGCTAGAAAATATTTCACAGAGTAGGATCATGCCACTCTAGGCACAACATGCATGTGCAAAGGAATATGATCACTAGTTAAAAAAAAAGGATAACACACAGAGTTAATAGATATTTGCAAGAGAAATCCCATCTTTCCAAAACTGACACAATTACAAATCCAAGCTACCATAAGATGCACTAACAATGACATACCTAGCAAGACTCTTAATACCAAACAAGCCTGGAACCGAGAAAAAATAATAAATTGAAGTTAAAAAGGGATGATTAGTTTCTATTACAAGTAGATGAACTAAAATGAATTAAAACGCATGGATTCTATGAAATCAAATAAATCAGTGATATGATTGGAAATCTGGTTGTACTTACAATAATGGAATGAACACCACGATAACAACTACATGTTATTGTTCTGAACTGCTCTTGTCCTATAGTGTCGCACTGTAATCAAACAACTTAGTAAAGAGGTATTCCATAAATATATCTATTACCATTAGCACAACAAGCATGAAGCCCTCATATAAGGACCTGATAGAAAGGCTCGATATAAAGCCCAAGAGTACTTATATGAAAGGGGCCTCAATATAGTGTCCCAAAATATTACTCTTTTGAGATTATTGTCAGAAAGGAAAGGAAAGTTTATCATTTGTCCCAGGTGCTCCACAAAATTGAGTGTTTCAATGAAAAGTAGGTGCAAAATATAGAATAATAAAAAAAAAAACTTTTTCAATACATGGTCGTAACTTTTTTAAATTTTTATTTACGAAATATAATTTAAAAAAAATCATGGTATTTATGGAATGCAACACATGTAACTGGCATTCCAACAACACCCAGCGAACAACTTATGGGCATTAACAAAGGGGGTGTTATCCGCTAATATATGAAGGGGATTACTCCATTAGGTTGTCCGAAATTGATTGAGGCTAGCTGATGTTAAGGTGGGGTCTCTAAAGTAGCGATTATTTATATTACCTTTGTAGAAGTAGTTCCATGAGCGATCTTTCTCCTCTGCTCTCCCAATTAGGACGAATTCAACACAAAATGAAAGAAACATGTAGGTTAATTTTAGGTAAAATTTTTTAGGCTTCCTTTTCCTCTAAGTTCAATTTATTTAATAATCTGGCTGAGGATTTTCATATGTGGTTATGCTTTAATAGTTCCTGCAATTCCTGAAGAATACCAAAGGATTTACATAGGTGGTTATTTTATAGTGCCTGCAATTCTCGAGTTCAAATGTGAATATAAAATGAAGGACTATTTCAATTTGCATATGTGGTTATGCTTTGATAGTGACTACAATTCCTCATTTAAAATTTGAATATCAAAGGTAGGGTTATTCGAGGGACGCTCAGGACTCTCAGGTTTATTTGAGATAAACCTTTTGTAACCCTCCCTTTCCTCTTAGTTCAATTTATTTAGTAATATTGCCTAGGCTTTCCATATGTGGTTGTGTCGATGATTTGGTAGCACTTTGGTAGTGCCTATGTGGTTATATAGATTTTCACAAGCTGATCACAAATATGACTACTTTTTATCAGTTAACTTCTCATAGTGCATCGTAGGCAACCTTGTTTCGTACAATCTCCTCTCTTCCTTTGATGGTTGGCCTCCATCAACCCTCGCAAGCCAGGTTCACTCTGATCAGAATTTGTGCATTGGCCTTTGTAGTTGCTACTAAGCCAGTACATGCTCGTGCCTGTGTCCTTGTTCGCTCATACCTGCCAAATCTATCCACTGTTAGGTAGTGAGACCATTGTCACTCTCACCACAGTTTAACATCTAGACTAAGCATATATTCAGATTGCACCAGTGGAAAGTGAACCAAAATAATCTAGATAAGAATATATATGTAAAAGAAAATTGGATATATGTAAAATCATAACTTCAATTTGCAACATCAACAAAGTGATCCAGCACAATCTGTTTCTAATGAGTTTTGTGAAGAAATTAAGCATAGAATGAAAGTTTCTGACACTCGAAAGGGACTCAAGAAAAACAATGGTCAATCATAGTGACAAAAATTCATTGCATCGATATGTTTTTAAACCTGCAAAACCGAGGAAAAAAATGTGAATCTGCTTGATTCGAATGGTCGACATCTTTTCTCTTTACAAATTTATTCACTTATGAAGTGATGAGTCTGATGGGTCTCATGGTGATTCCATAAAACTAGTTTTGAAAATAAGGTCTCAATCCAAACTACCACTACATGAAGAGGTGCATTAGTTACCATTCTACAACCAGTGATTCTCATTCTACACACAATAATTGTATTATTATTGATGGAATTTTCATATTCCATGGACAAGAATACATTCCTTATGGAATGAAAATAGTGATTATCCATATCCATGATAAAAAAGCAAGCTGGAAATCATTTCGCATATTATAAGTTAACTATCAAGCCATATGTACCAGTATTGGTGTATAGGAATTAGGAAGAAAATTTTGATAAGATTACTTCTCTAAGTAAATGAATGGATACCTGGAAAAGTGAGAAACTGATCAAGAAAAACACAAGTTTAGGGCATCAGATCTAAAACAATACATAGTTAGAGCTGATACCTAGAAAAGTGCGAAATGGATCAAGGCCAACATAAGTTTAGGGTTTCTAAAAAAAACCAATATATATGTTAGTTGCAGTACTTGATGTTGTTAAATCACAGGACACCCCTCTTGAATTTTTGAATCCATTTGTATGATTATTAGTTGTAGCTTTGGTCCAATGAAAAAAAGTATCTACATAATTAGGTAATATAGTTGTGATAAGACTTGCGAAGTCATTTAGAGATCGTTCCAAAACCATTAATCCATAACATCAATAATTAACTTTTATTAATTTTTAATAACTTAAAATTATAGGTAGGAAGGATATCCAAAATGACATGTTCCACCTTGCTCATAGATAAATGCATTCCATCATAAAACATAAGTTACCTCGATGGCTACAACAATGGAGAAACCTAGGAGGCAGAGATAGCACAATAAATACTTTTTATATACATTGTTACGAAAAAAGGAAAAAATAAAATCCCAAATGGGGGACTAAAAATAAAGGGTGAATATTACTAAAATTCAAGCTCGATGAGTTTCAAGAGAGAAAAACATCCTAACCATATCACAAGGCTGAAATAAAACCCATAATTATTAATGAAGACCATTTTTTTTATGATTAGATCTTTATAAACCTAATTCCAATCACCCTCTTGAAGTCATCATTGCAATAAATCTTGATATACTTATGAAAATCAAACTGAGAATATGAAGCTAAAGGAAATTTGAAGTGATGGATGGTTACAACAATGAAGCCATGTGCAAGGTTAGGTAATCAACTTTATTTAATGAGAAAAGGAATTGTTGAAAGAAGAAAACCTTAAAATTTATAGAAAGCTAATTCTCAAATAGAAAGAAATGAATATATGTAAAAGGAAAATTTATAAATACGACATTCCCTGGAAACTCTTACAACCCACAGTTGAATACAAACTACTTATTCGAGAAGCACATTATTTTAAATATGGTGTTTCTATTTTTATTGGAATCTTAAGGGATATTGGCAAGCAATCGAAATGCCCTAAATTCATTTTATTAATAAGCATATGTAAAAGGAAAATTTATAAATACAACATTCCCTAGGAACTCTTACAACCTATAGTTGAATACAAACTACTTACTCCATAAACACATTGTTTTAAATATAGTGTTTCTAATTTTTTTGGAATCTTGAGGGATAATGGCAACCAATTGAAATGCCCTGAATAAATTTTATTGCATGTATTCATTAGGATTCTTGGCATGAAGTTTAAATACCATGAAATCAGTTTATTTCATAAGTACCTAAGTAGGGAACTAAAATAATTTCCTACCATTAAAGTTTGACGGGTTAGTATAAATGTTGTAAGAGATGATTGAATCATGAAGCAAACAAAATGCTACTTAAACTTGGAAATAATTTTCAATAATAAATTCTGCTTTGAATTTCAACACTTTTAATTTAAAAAACTTTCAAATATATTTAAATAGGTAAGAAACTATACCATTGAAACTCCAGAAATACTATACAATTCAAACTTCCACTTTGAGAACACTTCCATCTTTGTTAAATTTTAAAGGTATTAGATTTTTGGAAATTCTCTACTAAAATTTTTCTCAAAATAAAAAAAATAAAAAAACTTCGTAAAAAACTTTAATGAAGTCGATGAGACTTCAATTAATTAATCTATTAAATGTCTTCAAAGTTTCTTTTATCTAAGAAGTAAAAGACTTCAATAAAATGGATAATGTCATAAATTAAATTAGTTGGAGAGTATTCAATTTTCTCTTTGAAAGTAGATCAATGGCATTCTTTCAATGGACTACTAAATACTTTAATTAATTTCAATGACATGGTTAAATAAATGAGTGAGAAGGAAAAAAATTCTCTCCCATATAGTAGATCAATGATGGACTACTAACAATTTTGCATGGGTCATATCTTGATGAAGGCAAATACTTTAATTAATTTCAATGACATGGTTAAATAAATCAGTGAGAAGAAAAAAAATTCTCTCCCATATAGTAGATCAATGACATTATTTCAAAAGGTTACTAATTTTTTTTAATCAAAAAGATAATTTCCTAATTAACATCTTTCAATTTTTAAAGCAAGGCAACTTGTGATTTTTTTAAGTGTTTTACATCAAAATTGGATCGTAATATTTTTGTCAAATAATAAAAATTTATCATTTCAATTGAATACAATTTTAGTTATCATTTCAAAGGGGTTATATTTTTCCTCTCTGCCCGCAATCGAATTATGGTGAAGAAAAACAGAGGAAAAAATGTCGATATGGACAAAGGCAAGGAAAAAATTTCAAGCCCGACAGCCAAGAGAGGTAGGAAATCCAGTAGAGAGCTCATGGAGCCATTATTCCAGGTCTACTTAGAGGAAACACCTTCTTTTATAAAATCCCTTATTCACAGATGGGAGACAGAAGCTAGAACCAAAATTGAAGAAGAGGATGACATTGCAACAGAAGAACTGCAACAAGTGATCATAGACACGGGGCATACCCCATGGAGAATTTCACTATTTCATCACTCAATCAGAACCTACAAGTTATTAAAATGCCTACTGGTTAAGGCCATTACTTCAGTCCAGGAAGTAGGAGGGGGTCCCAAGGCTATTTCGACTCTGGCAGAGATTAACAGAAGCATCTAGGAAATGAACTTGCGTCAACTTCACCAATATGCTTGTCTTGGCAGAATTGAGAAGGAAATTAAGACCATGCAAGAAGTTCACATGCCATGTTCAAGCGTCAAAGATACTACCCTAGTGGAGGTAGATGATGACTAGAACAACCAGATACAGTTTTTTTAGTTTTTGATAGAAGTTAGCTTTCTTTTGCATTATGTAAATCTTAGTAATAATAAACTTTCATATTAGCTACCTAACGACTCTTCGTAGGAATCTAAGGAAATACATGTTTTGGATAGCGTTCAATGCACTGAGATGGCCAAAAAACCTGGTTTCCTTCGGGTAGGTTGAGGCTTAATTTTTGTATCTACTATGCCTTATTTTTTACATAAATAGAGAATAGTAAGGACCTGCTAAGCTTACAAAAAAAAAACTAGTTTTTTGTTCCAATATTATTTCTTAAGTGTTTTCCCATCAAAATTGAAAGATACATTTTTTACTAAAGAATATAATTTTTTCATTTAAATTGAATAAAATTTTAGTTATTTGTTCCAATTTGATGTTTTAAAAAAACTTATAACCACTTATAATTGGTTAAAAATTCAATTAGAAATAAAATAGAAAATATAAACTTGAATTTAAAAATGGAAAAATAATCTGCAAATACCCACAAATACCAATTTCAATGTTTTTTAATAATATGAGAAAATGCATGTGAACTCTTGTGATCGTAGATATAAAAATTCAATTTTGAATTCAAGACACCAACCTTTGTTCAATTACAATTGTTTTTATTTTATCCATGTTGATACAATATTATCAAAATTTCATTCAAGACACCAACATTAGTTTAATTACAAGTGTTTTTATCTTATCCACTTCATGACAATATTTTTATTTCAACATCCTTTAATTTTTTTTACCATTAGTATTTTTAGTTACATTTCTTTAGTTTTATACAGCTTCAACAAATTCCCATGAAAAAATGAAATCCTTTAGATTTATAACTTCAAGATCCACAAAGCACTGATTTTTGTTTTTTTAATATTGAATTACAAGCTGAGAAAAATATGGAGGAACATAAAAAAATATTGATCCCTAGTTAAATTACACAAAGAAACTATATAATGAATAGACATCCAATCCAAAATCCAATATAATGATTTTGTGAATATATTAAGCATCCAATGAAAGTTTCTGACACTCGAAGGGGACCATAGAAAACCAATGGCCAACCCTAGTCACAAAAGAGAAAACCAATGACCAACCCCAGTCACAAAATTTCATTACATCCACATGTTTTCAAACATGCAAAACCCAAAGAAAATGTGTGTTATTCCCAAAATGTAAATTCAGAAAATGTGAATCTTCCTGATTGGAATGTTCAACATCTTTACTCTTTAAAAAATTATTTACTTGCAGAGTGACTAGTCATTCCATAAAACCAGTTATGAAAACAAGTTATCTTAATTAAAAAAAAAAATGTTTACCATCTCGTTCATGTACCTAGATTTATCAGTGACCAATATCTTGAGTTACCTTCTTAAGTGGGATAACCTAATCGGTGACCAATATCTTGAGTTAGCTTATTAAGTGGGATAACCTAACCTCAAAAATTATCTGGATTCATGCTATCGCTAGGTTCATCAATGGGCATTATCTTGACTTACTTGATTTTATTAAGCTATAAACTTGGTCACAAAACTTATCTAGATTCCTTTCTTTACTTGGGTGAGTTATAGGTCTAGAATGTAATTTATGACTAAGTTGGCCTAACACTAGAGTTTTTATTTTATTTTACTTGAATGAGGTTTAAATCCAGATTGTAAGTTATAACTGAGTGAGACCTCTACTCTTTTAGTCTTATTTTAATTTTATTGGTCAACCAATACTTACTTTTATAAGAATTGCACCAAGATGAAAGAGAATAAACTATACCCAATTAATGAAACTAAAATGAAAAACTTATTTAGATTGATTTATTACAGTTAACCTTAATTATACTATTAGTTCATTAAACAAGATAATCATAAAATTAAACCTATAATTAAATATCCATATTGCTGTGTGAATTTTTTTTTTCCATGTTGTGTCGAAGCAAGCCCACTACAATAATCTTATAAATATATATTTATTTCTTTGAGACTTTGATTTAATCAATGTTTTATTTTTTTTGGCACGACTAAGTTGAACAATGATTTGTTCCCATCCATTTGTGTCGTGCTACAACACAACTGCTTGCCAGATTGACATTTCTTTAGAGATATGGGGAATCCATCCCAAAAACCTTAATTATCTCTAGTAAAATCAAGATACATATTGACTAGTATGAATTTTATTTCCCAGCCTTGATGCTTAGGCGACCTGCATTAGATAGAGTAGAATCAAGCACGCCATAGAAGCCACACAAAATAGCAAACGAGAACCCGCCTTTCATGATTTTCAGAAATATTTCATTTCCCGTCATTCTTAACAAGATACGTGCGAGATCGTGATCAAGAGTCTCGTGAAGGATATAGAAGAGGAAAACTGGAACGTTGCGGGTCTTCTTGTGGTTGCATATATTGTGGAGCGATATGAAGATATTTCTACGCACAGAATAGAGTGTGTGCTTTTGTTAAAGAAGATGTTAAGATTGACTCAATACACAAAATAGTTAAATAAAAAACAAGCTTTGTTGAGAAGGATGAAGGGTTTAGCGATAGTTACATGCTCCATTGTGTGATGTGCTCTAATTGAGTAGTCCAAATTTACCCTTCGAGCACTGGAAACTTTAAATTAACAATAATGATGCTGGAGAGTTTTTATATTCAGTGGGTGGCTTGTCAAAGGACTCCGATTAAGTAAAGGGTTTTAAGTTATGAATGTATCCAGAGCTATACAGTGTAATAAGTCTTTAGGTCAAAGAAGCCTACACATTGATTTCTATAGAACATAGAGTCCACTGAAAATAGATTTTTGAAACTCCGACTATTAATTATATTTGTTAAAGAATTTTTGAATGGTAGTTTTACCATGGGAAATTTTGAACCATAGAAAATCGACGAGGACTATCTTAGAAACAATAAAGAGAAGAAATAATTGAGAAGTGAAAAATAATGGTCCATGCAATCAAAAAAATAGAAAGCACAGAAGACTCTATTCCACCATTAGCGTCAGATCACGGGACCTTAGAGAAAATAAATCATTGACCCTAAAAAACATGAACTCCTCAAAACTTCCTTGAAGAGATAAAATGAACTCCTCAAAAGCTTTCATCTCATGTAGAACCCAAGAAACAAAAGAATGGGAGCAATTAAGAAGCACACATACTTATCTTTTCTACTTTGGTATTGAGGGCTGGAACATACAACCTCCAAAAAATGGCTTTGGAAAGATAAAATAATCGTTGTTCGGCTCATGGAAAACCCAAGAAACCCAATAAGAAAAAGAATGGGAGTAGATACGAAGCACGCATACTTATCTATGCTATTTTGGTATTCAGTATTCATAATTTTCATGAAAGAGAAAACTCATGGAAAAAACAAGAAACTCAAGAAGCAAAAGAATTAGAGCAGTTACACAAATAGCTATCATTGCTATTTCAGTATTCCAAGATAATGTAAATGTTGCAGCTAATAGTGGGCAGGGTCACACATGACAAGTGTTGGTGGTTGACAAGTGAGATAAGAATAGTGTAGCAGGGAAACAAATGGTGAGAAATAATACGACCATCGCATGATAGAGTGACGGCGTAATTAGGAATAGAATATAAACAATTTTATATTTTTTTTATGATTATATGCATGTTTATTTTGAAATAAAGAGTAAATAATTTTAATCTAATTTGTTCCCATATAAGATATCATTTAAGAATTACTTCAAAATTATATCTCTATATATAGAGGGTTGTTAGATATATGATGTAAATTAAATTAATTGCTATTTAATTGTTTAGACTTTTCTTGTAATATTTAATTAATTATTTAGAGTTATATATATTTATTATTTTGAATAGATATGATATTTTGAAAAGTGTTATGCTTTAGAAATTAAATTAGGAAATTAGTTGGGAGTATTGTTAGAAATGCATTAAATATAAATGGACACTCGCAAATGAAATAATGGATCCATAACCAAATAAGTTTAGGACACAAGCTTATTTAAATCTTGTTTCTCTCCTCTTCCCATTGCAAGAGAGTTGACAGAGGTCGTATGAGAACCTAAATGATACAGACGATGTGAAGAGGAGATTCCAGCTCTGCAAGTTTTTGGAAAACTCCACCAAAATGATCAATTGATGATTGGTATGAAAATTGGTCAACCTTTCTTAAGGAAAATAAAATTGAGTTTTTTTCTTTTAATGTGAGACTGATGTTTGGTTTTGATTTTAATATTTATCAAATTATTTGCAACCCCTTTGTTCTTTTGACTTGGCTCTATATTTATATTTGTTACTCTAAAGGCTCTTTGCAAAAGTACAATAACTCATTTTCTTTGGTTTGAGGCAGAGAAGCTTTTGAGCTCACACACTATTTCCTTTTCCAGTGGTTCATGTCATCCCTCTACCAACTAAAAGCATTTTTTTTTTAGGCTTATCATCGAGCTCTAGAGTTTATGATAACCTTGTGTTCAATTTTTTGGCATGCGTAAAGCCCCCTATACTTTGTTTTCTATCACGCTCTTCAATTTGTGGTGAGTGTATTGATTGTTTTGATGTGGGTAATTTTCACTTCCAAGACAAAAAAAAAACGTTAGTAAGCCAAATTAATTTCTTTGTACAACCACCATTTCTACACCATAAGGTGTTTTCCTTTGAGAACAACTCCCCCAGTTGCCACCCTGTACCAATTTGAACCATCAGATAGAATGATAGATGATTGAGGATTTTTAGGCCATTATATTAATAGTTAATATTTAAGATGAAACTAATAGTTAGAATTCACATTCAAAAAGTAATGAAAAGACTGCTTCTTGCTTCACAATTTCTTTATTTCTTAATCAAATACATTCTGCTCATAGATGGATAAGAGGTACTCCTTAGAAGCCTGAACCACAACAAGAAAGTTAATGACATTGGGGCCAATCTACTGAGCTTTGGTATCTTCTATTTTGGTAATGTTTTGTTGGACATCATCTCAAGCCTCGACCCCATGAAATATATTGCTGAACTAGGTTGGAGGTTGACTATTCTGAAGCATGTCACGAGCTTGAAATTTTTCATGAAACCTATGTTACCACCTCTATTTCTGTTTTCAAAATATATTGTCATGTTTTGGATCCTTTGAAAGGATTGTTGTATGCTTTTTTTTTCCCTTTGTATGTATGTGTTTCTATGGATGGTTGCATGTTCTTGTTCTTATTAACAGGAATTTAAATATTGTTTATGTAATTGTGGATTTCTTTTGATTATGATTACTCTTTTTTGTCTGTTGTAGGGCAATCCAATGTGATTAAAGTAATAGGGATTGGTTAAGCTCCTGCAGTAGTAGTAGCGAGAGGGATGTGAGGCAACGAAAATGATGGTTGGTTATGATACATGATCTTTATGGGTCACCAGTTTCTGTTGCATCGATGGTAACTCTTTTTGTTCCTTCAGTTGGTACAGATAGGGTTAGTTGCTGAAACCCTATAGCTTGGCTTATCCTTAGACCAAGGCATATGGGAGAAGGCAGTTGATGCCATGAGCTCGACTGGAAGCTTGGAGAAAACACAGAGGAAGTGATTGTTTGGGATCCATATTTCAGCTTGTGGGCGAGGATTGTGGATTGGTTGCAATGCATAATGGGATATTGCTTGGAGAATCAATGATCATTTCCCAAAAGGGAGGAAATTTTCTGATTGAAAAGGGTAATGGAAGATCAAGGTGCTCATCCCTTAATTCTCATGTTGCAAGTCCTCACAATAGTGGATATTTTTCTTTCACATAGTTGACCTATGATGTCTATAGGGACATTGTGATGAGTTTTATTGTTCAAGGTGAACGTCAATATAGTAAGCCCATTGTACAAATAGCCATGAGACATCTTAATCGTATGTAAGTGTTCTTGTATTTGTGGCTTTGCAAAAACAATATATATGAGCATGGATGCTTGCCATCTATTCTCACAAAAGTTGAGGAAGAAGAACTATCAAGAATGTGAGATTTTAGTTTTGTTAGATGTTATATAAACAATTTTTGATCCTTATTTTTTTCATGGGATAGCAACATGTTTTCTACTCTTGGGATTTTAGATTTTTCCACAAACCCAAAATAATAATGTTTTTTTGTTTGTTGTTCAGTTTACCAAATGTTATTGTGAGTTGTATGTGTTGCGTTTGCTAGTTATAATCATTTATCCATGATCATTACTTGAGACCATCGATATACTTTTCTTCGTGGGCTTGTTTGTAGAGCTCTATGGAAGATTCTAAGAAGTGCATCAAAACCCACTCTCCATACAATTCATATCATTATTGTGACAGGGGGGCTTTTCTATGTTTAGTATAATGTTATTCTATTCTCTTATTTAAATGGTGATGAGAGTTGTTTTATTTAATAACCAAAATTAAATATAGAGGTTGAGATGATAAAATTCATTATTCAATATTGACTAGTGTTTCAATGATTGGGTTTTGGTTTGTTGTGACCTTTTTTTTAAATCACTGGTAACCATAATTTCATGATGGTATTAATCTAAAATACTTTAATTATCAATATGGATAAAAAAATTCTAAGATCAAACACCATTAATCACATTAACCAGTGTAAAAATACAGAATATTTTATTTTACGTGACACGTTTTTCATGACTAATAAACAAATGTCAAGCATATATCAATCTCAATTCTGTCATAAGAATAAATTAATTCACTGACACATAAAAAATCAATTTTCTTAATTTTTCTTTCCCATTATATCTTATCCAACCATATATCAAACTAGATTTTGTCATAAGAATAGCTTATGTCACTCTCAAATAACAAATCAATTTTCTAAATTTTTCTTGCTCATTCTAGCTTACCCAAGTTGTGAATTTATAGTTATGTACTATTTCACTTGTGGATCTTTTATAATTTTAGGAACATGTTTTTGTTGTTAGATCAAAGAAATACACATGGTTATTTATGCCTATAGTGAGGATAACCTTGACCTCCACACATAAATCCTTATTATTCATCTTTACTACATGTCAGGATGTGAATATTCATATAAACAAATTGAGAAAAAAGTTGAATCTTGATTACTATATATCTTGAAGTATAGCAATAATAAATGATTTTTCATGCAATATGTTGAAAATATTGATATTATTTATATGATTGATTAATGAATTTTTTCATGTTCGCATGATTTATATATATATATACACACACACACACATTAGTGGAAATCTTATTTTTTACAACACATAAAAAAAGCATGTATAATTTGTTTATACAATGTTTAAACTATAGTATATCTAAATATTGTGAGTCAAATATATCAATTCATTGTTTATAAACATTATGTTTACTATTATAAAATTACATAATTCATGACCTCTACACCATCTCTATTAGTGACTAGCATTCACATGCACAAAAGCCATTAAGGATTATTCTCA
This sequence comes from Pinus albicaulis, assembly GCA_034641835.2. Taxonomy (NCBI): domain Eukaryota; kingdom Viridiplantae; phylum Streptophyta; class Pinopsida; order Pinales; family Pinaceae; genus Pinus; species Pinus albicaulis. The sequence continues at coordinate 802,159,886 of CM076569.1, forward strand.
AAAATTGAATACAACTTTATCTTCAAATATCATTATACATTATATATTTCATTGGCTAATATCCTTGTGATAGACAATTATAAAATCAATAAGTATTATTTTAAATTAAGGCGATGGAAGGAATATGATTTCATTCATTACAGTGGTGGATGGATATGATGTCATCTTTTTGTTGATGCACGAGTGCAAGAATAAACATTATATTATTAGTATGAAATAATTGAACATAATTCATGACCTTTAAAGTCTCTCTATTATTAGCCTCCATTCACATCAACTGAAGCCACTAAAACATGATCTAAAAAATTGAATACAACTTTATCTTTGGATATCATTTTACATTAAATTTCCCTTGCTACTCTCTTCCTGGTATACCATTATAAAGCCTATAAGTAGCACTTTTTGTTAATGTGATGGAAGGAATATATGGTGGTTGGATTGATAAGTAGCAATGATAAGTCAATATTTTAGATTATGTCCACCTTTACTATCACTTAAAAGTGATCAATTAACAAAAGAAGTAATATAAATGATTTTATGTGTTGCTAAAATATTTCATACAATTTTAATTAATGTTATGAAATGATGGAATGAGATACATACAATGACATTTATTGTTTCCAATGATTATAAAAATAGTGTACTTGCACAAAAGAAAGAAATAGGGGCCCACGAGCAACGTCAATATGTATGCATAGAGGGAGGGGCTTTGTGTGGTGTGAGAAATTGTCCTTGGTTCAAGAGCCAATTAATTTCTTGGTACATTTAAAGGATTGAGTGCAAGTAGCTACTTAATCCTTAAATCAGTCTCCTTCGACTACAATGTTAGTATGATGTGCTCACACGTTCATTTTAGCATCAATGGAGTTCCCATAGTTCCTACTTAAGTACTGCTTGTTGTTAGGCTTCTTTGCGTTTGTAGTGCAAGATCCAGGAGTTGGACCATTGGGTGGGAATTGAGGTGCAACTGCAAGCATGTAGAAGGTTCTCCTACTCTTGACACCCCAATGGAAGAATTATCTTTAAGTTGGTGTTAAGGAGTTGGAAGGTAGAGATTTGGTTTAGGATCAACAAGCACCAATAACTTTGCTTTGTCTTTAGCCTTCACTTGCTTCTCCTCCTTTTATTTTGCAGTGCAACATATATAAGATGGACTTGGCTATTACACTATCAAGATGGTTGGATCAATGTAATTTCCATTTCAAAATTTCAAAATCATTTCATTTACAAATAAATCTATAATAGTGCATCTGTAACTATAATGCATTATAGCATTGAATAAATTTGTGCATCAAGTAATAATTATCACATCAACACATGAGGACACTATCTTTCTATGTGGAAAACATTATGGGAGCAAACCACAAATTCTCTCCTCTTCAAGATTTGATATCAAATGTATGATTTTTATTAGAACCATCTAGAAAGAGACAACCTGATGCAGGAGCATCAAAGCTAAATTTTTATTATTCATTTGTGTAATTTAGGAGGTGAGGTGTTTTAATTATTTTTCTCATTTTTAATAAATTAAGAGAGAAAATATAAATGTGAGGATTATTGTAAATATTCCTTAAATAATTAGGATATGACTGGAGTTGAATTAGGTATATACTCTAGGGATTAGGAATTCTATAAACGGGACTTAGTTGAGACTAAAAAAGGGATAAATCTAATTTAGATTTTAGTTGAGATTTTTGTGGAGGAATTTATGGAGTGGAATAAATTCATATTTATGTATAAATAGGAGGGTTGTGTGAGGAAGAAATATAAGTGAGGAAGTGAGGAATACAGAGAGAGTGAGAAATGGGTTGAGAGCTTTTTGTAAATGGCTGAGAGCTGAAAGGCCATCCACTGTAATATTTGGCCAAGGAATTTCTTGTGTATTTATATCTTAGTATATTTTTGTTTGTATAAGCTATGTTTTATTTATGTACATTTTAAGCAGTTGCAAATGTTTGTTTAATGAAGAATTTATGTGAGAGTTTTCATGTTGAAGGAAGGACACACGAGTTTATATATGCTAGGATCTGTTTAACCCTGTATCATGGCATCATTTTGATATTAGAGCCGGAAAGATGCATGTTCTACATTTTGTTTTGAATTTGCAACTATATTGATATGCCATAGATTAGTATGGAAATTGCAAGGAGATGACTTTCGTTGTGGAAGGTGATACGCAGTTTTAAAGTGCGGTAGTGGAGTGTGGCCTTGTTGTGGACACAGGCAAGGACCTCAGGAAATAAGTTAAAATTTTGGAAGCATTGGACCATTCCAAATTTATTAACATAACTATATAACTATGCAAAATTATTCAAATGGGTACATAGTCACTGTGTTCATGGTTTCATATTTTAGCGTATATAGTTTGACTTTCCAGTAATGCAGAGTGGTATGTCATTTATGTTGAGTTTATTACAGTCAAACTAATACGGCTGTGGATCCAAGCTATAGATATCGATATTTTATTCGCATTGACATTTGTTGGTTATCTTGGCATAGAAACTATGTTGACATTGCTGGGTATATTGGCATAGTCATTGCGTGGAGAATCGTTGGTATGATGAGAGTTGAGTGTGGAGCTAGAAAGAATTCCAATGATAGTGTTTTATGGATCTTGGAGATGCAGTGGTGCCTGGTTAGGCCAGTGCAAATCAGAAAGTAAAGAAGGGAGATAACCTCTGCGTGAAATTATGGTGTTTTTCTTTGTGTGGAGGAGGCGTAGATGGGAATCGAGGATATAATTCCAGCGTAAATACTCCTGCCAAATATGCGTTGGCATATGCGTAGGGACTCCAAGATTCTAGTGGCCTTGACCACAATGCAGAGAAGCATTGTCGATGGCTTAATGGCAGCACTTCTAGAAACACAGAGTAAATGATTTTGTTTTGAAGAACGAATTCTGCATTTGATAATGCAAAAATTTTTTATTCCATTTGTTATATGTTATAATTAATATATTTGCACATTGAATGATCAGGAATGAACCAGTTTGGAGAGTGAATTTGGGACTTAGTATAATTGAACATTTTTCTGTACTAAATTGTGAAGTGGAAATTGTGCTTTCTACATCAAATTTTTGGAAGCCAATCATACGGATGCACTTAAAAAAAAGGCATGTGTGGGGCTTGTGAAATAGTGCGGCTCCAGAGGAACATTCAACTTATGGATCCAGTATTTCCATGGTACCACCTTCCAACATAAGAAAAGGTCACTGGGATTAATTGAGGTAATGTGTTTACAAATAATTCATGTGCGTTTTTTTTGGAGAATTTAATCTTGAAAGGATATTCGTTACATTAAGGTTTCATGTTTTTGAAGCAAGAAATTGAAATTGAAGAGATTGAGATGAGGGAACTTAGCTTAAGCTAAGAGGGGAGATTGTGCGTACTTTGAAGGTTTCTAACATTATTTGCTTGGAAATATTTATGTTAGAAAATTACTAGAAGAGATTTATTTGCTGGGGAGAAAATGGAACTTACGTGTTCAACATAAGTCAGTGGAGGCTTGAATGTATTCCTAAAAGAATACGCGAGAGAAGGGTTGGATCATTTAAACCACAAGAATATTCAAGGTAAGTTCTCATTGATGAATCAATATTCATTAAATAGAGGTATTCTAAAATCTGGATGATTAAATTTCCTTGCCATACTCGAGAATATGATCTTTTGTAAATGTTATGAAAGAGTAGAAATGTTGCAAATGTGGAGGTATAAATGAATGGAAAATGAATGAAAAAATATGTTAATCATGGGTGATATAAAAAGAAGTATGTATTTTTATATGAGAGGGTTTATTATGCATAATTTGTATTCTTCACAGTTTTGGCTAAGTCATTTTGGACCAAAGCTTGTAGTTGGAAAAAGGAGAACTATTTTGATTTGTGATTGAAAACATAATTGCTTTATGTTTTAAAATATTTGTTTTTACCATCATGTGGCGGCATCTAAGGAGATGTTATTCATAATGGATGTGATGTATGAGTTGTACATTATTCATTGAGGAGGTTAAAAACATGTTCTTTGTGCACATGTGAACTGATGTGAATTGATGTTGTATGGTGCATGAAAGTGCAAGAAAATGTTTGCACTAAAATAACGAGCTTATGGTATTAAGGGCATGCGAGTATTCACAATGACAAAGACGGCATAGAAAAGTGAAATCAAGAGATTTGTAAATGCAAGGGAAAGTTTGTTAAATAACCTTGAAGGGAGCATGAGGTATGATAATTCAGGAACATATTTTTGAATGTTGAAAATTGGATCGTTTATTTATTTTCACCATAAAATAAATCTTGGAAAACATGGATTGCATTTCGATTTAAGGCTTCAGCATCATGTGAAATGATAATGGGAAACTGATAAGAATGGAGTATGAAAGAGAGTGAAGATTTTACATCCTAAAATGTATTAGGGGTGTATATTTGTTGAAGGATTGTATAAATTGAATTAAGTCAAAGTATCCACTATCATAATTATTGGGTCAAGCCTTGAAGTCAAAACAGATGTTATGGTCAAATGAAAGTTTGGATAGCTTGAGTTAAGATTGAGTATTCTTCTCCAAGATGAAGATTTGATGTAAAGTATGAATTCAAAGAGTCGTAAGCTAAGTCAAAAGTTTGAATGTAAGTATGTGCATGATCGGCAAAGCCTAACACCCAAATAGTTGGTCATTGTAACACATGAGTTACTAAAGTGTTGTTTGCAGCAAAGTGAAGCAAGAGAATTGCCAGAAATGACTCCAAGACAGAGAACCAAAAGATACCAAGTGCCGAAAGAAAGCTTGCATTGTTGAATGGCAAGTGAGAAGACTTGTTGAAAAGTAGATTCAGATGAAATCCACACGTGAACAGATGAAGGTCACAAATGAGGAGAATATGACTATTGATAGTCATTTCCGAAGATCTGATGAAGACCACAGCAGAAGGAAGAAGAAGGAAAATTCCAAGGTAAGTGGTGTATGTGAGTATTTGACTAATGAATATTATGAGCGGAAGAAGGCTGAGATAATAGTTCACCTTGAATTATTAATGGAATTGTTGCAAAAAAATGTGAAAGACCAGACACATGGTTGGACCATGAGAAAGAAGGTAAAGTGGCAGAGACTACATGCAAAGATGGAACAACATGTAAACATACAGTTGGCAGAAGAGTTGAGGAAGCTCGAGCAGGTGATGAGGTGTGAAGAAGTCAGAGAGGCTGAGTTGAAAATGGAATTTTCCATTTGTGGCCCAGAACAAGGTGAAATTATGGGTGAAGAAATCAATGAAGAAGATTTCATGAACTATTGGGACAGTTCAGAGGAATCTGAAGATGTGTTGATGAGAGTAGTAGATGAGGCTATGAATCCTTTCATTTTTAAATCTCACAGTTTATGTATGTTTGCAGGATGTGTAAAAGATGGTGGACAGTCTGGTGAAGCTGTCACAGAGATGAATGAAAGTCTTGAGGTGAGGTGTGATGTAGAATGCCTTTCAGAGGAGGAAGGTACCGATTTTTTGCAGCAGGAAGAAATCATAAATGAATTCTTGTTTGGGGTAAGATAGCAAGTTGAAACTATTATGGAGCAAAATCATAGTGGAAATTCCAAAGAGATATTCCAATGAGGTAAGCAAATGTATTTGTTTAATGAATTTGCTGACACAATTTTACAATGTGATGAAATAGAAACCAGGACAACTCAGAAAAATTTCCAGAAGAAGAATGAAGCTGGGAATGAGGGTTGTGATGAAATGCTGAAAATATTTCACCTGGAAATCAAGTTCTTGGAACGATGGCTTAAGGAACCTGATGGAGAAGTAAAACTTGCAGAATCTGATCCAGAAGAAATCTCAGTTACTGTGCATGATAGGGGTGAAATGTTTTTAACATTTATATAGAAGAGTCAATGTTATAACTTTTCAGATAATAATGTAACTATAGGTACAAAAACTAACATTAACAAATATGATGTCGAACTCACGGAAATTGTGAATAACTTATTTGGAGTTGAGATGGAAGATCAGGAGCAGCAAGAAAGTTATGTCCATATAGACATAAGGGACACAAAAATATTGATCTAGTAGGATAAAGATAAAAGCAGCCAGCAGTTCAAAACATGATCTACTAAAATCCAAAAAGTCGATGATGGGAGATTGGTGCTTGGAGCATCAAAATAGACCAAAAGGTCTTGTCTTTTTAAAAATAACAGTTTGTTGGTGAATGCAGGTACAACATTGGACGAGAAATTTGTTGCTATAAAAGCAATACAATACTATATTTGTAATCAAGAATAAACTCTTGATTATTCTTCGCTTCAGAAAGTTGAGTGTTCAGCACAGTTGGAGATGAAAGCATTAGACAAAGAGGAATTACTCCGAGGAATTGGTGAAAGAAAGTGTTGGAAAAGCTGATGGAATCCGATTGACAGAGTGAGTGATGAGTTACCAAATCGAGTTGATATTTTGAAGGACCAACGACAGAACAGAGTTTGGAATCGTGGAGGGAGCAAGTCATCAGGACTTATGGCTGTTCCATTATTACAGAAAAGCGATAGACCTCATAGAAAAGAGTCTATGGAAACTTCTATACATGGGGAGTCTGATGCAAGAGCATCAAATCTAAATTTTCATTATTCATTTGTGTAATTTAGGGGGTGAGGTGTTTTAATTATTTTATTAATTATTTTGCTCATTTTTAATAAATTAAGAGAGAAAATATAAATGTGAGGACTATTGTAAATATTCCTTAAATACTTAAAGATATGAGTGGAGTTGAATTAGGTAGATAACCTAAGGATTAAGAATTCCATAAGCGGGACTTAGTTGAGCTTAAAAAAGGGATAAATCTAATTTAGATTTTAGTTGAGTTTTGTGTGGAGAAATTTATGGAGTGGAATAAATTCATATTTATGTATAAATATTAGGGTTGTGTGAGGAAGAAATATAAGTGAGGAAGTGAGGAATACAGAGAGAGTGAGAAATGGGTTGAGAGCTTTTTGTAAAGGGCCGAGATCCAAAAGGCCATCGACTGTAATATTTGGCCAAGGAATTTCTTGTGTATTTATATCTCAATATATTTGTGTTTGTATAAGCTCTCTTTTATTTATGTACGTTTTAAGCAGTTGCAAATGTTTTTTTAATGAAGAATTTATGTGAGAGTTTTCATGTTAAAGGAAGCAGACACAAGTTTATATATGCTAGGATCTTTTTAACCCAGTATCCTGGCATCACTACCATTCCCTGAAAAATACAAGTACCGACTAGGTTTCAACTACAACCAAATTGAGGAATCAACCCTGAAATGATGCAAACACTAACATGCTATGGGAAAGAACCTGATTAAGGCACCACCATATGAATTTTGTAGGAAATAAATTGATTAATGAACCTACCTCTAAATGTTGCAGGCAGTAACCTATTTGAGTAACCAACCTCAATGGAGGCAGTCATCTCATTCAATCTATATTGGAAAACTTTCAACAATATTTCAGAAACGGTCAACAAGTATCATAAATAATACAAGTTTTGAGAAACATATGATAACACTATTGTCACAAGTCTGTTCATCAAGTTGTCACAAACTTCTCATTGAGCTACTACCAATGTTGTTAAGCCTTATTCATCAGTCAACCTATTCATCACAACAACTTGTTCATCAATATAATATAATAATACCTTTTTGAGATACCAGCTTTTTCATACATACAAAACCTAGTCATAAAGCCTAAGACATTTTCATAAGCCCCAAAACAAAAAATATAGCTTTATAACATCAACCATACATCGTCTGATTCTTTGTAACCCTTGGAAATATCATAAGTAAGTTCTCGTCATTTCCTCCTTTTCAAAAATAAACTTGGTTTGAAAATTATCTCAAAAACCATATAAAACCATAAAATAAATTATGTCTTCAAACATGACCCTTTTAGGGCATGTCTTCAAGCCAAGTGTAACCATACACGGTGAGTCGTGAGACCCGACATGTGTTGGCCCCGCATGCAGGGAGCCATGGGTCACAAGACCAGAATGCCAAATGAGGAACCAATCGATGGAGGAAAGCGCGTCAATGGTTAGGGTTCACATATGCCACCATTATCGAGTTCGACCACAGCTCCACCTTCCATTTAACGGGTAGATTAACATGATCTATTGATGTAATTTTCTAATTATTAATGCATGTTTTTATTATTAAGTAGGAATTTGGTAAACTCTCATTAATACAACCATAGCGTTAAATTTCACTTACTACTCTTCTCTTAATAGACAATTATAGCATCTATAAGTAGTATTTTTTATTAAGGTGATGGAAAGCATATGATGTCATTGGTTAAGATGGTGAATGAAAAATATAAAGTCATCTAGTTCTTAATGCATCACTGGAGAATATTACTTCCACTACGAGGGACTTGGAACATGTTGACTTGCTTGACGAGTAGCAATGACAAGTCCACGATTGTGATCCATTAAATCACCTCAAAGTTATCCATTAACAAAAGCAGAAATATCAAACAATTTTTATTAATGCTATGAAATGATGAATCGATATACATACAATGATATTTATTATTGCGGATGATTATAATCATAGTCTATCCGCACAAAAAGAAAGAAATAGGTCCACGGGCAACATCGATATGTATGCATAGTGAGGGGATCCGTGTGGTGGGAGAAATTGTCCTTGCTTCAAGAGCCAATTAATTTCCTGGTGCATTTAACGGATTGAGTGTGAGCAGCTCCTGAATCGTTAAACCGGCATCCTTCGACTTTGTTACTTTGTTGTTAATAGGATGTGCCGACGCGTGCTTTCGAACATCATTGGAGATCCCATAATTCCCAAGTAACTCCGCCTTGCCGTTAGCCTCCTTTGATTTTGCAGGGCAACATCGAGGAGTCGGAGCATTGGCTGGGCATTGAGGTGCAGCTGGAGGGCACTTAGAACGTTCTGCTGCTGCTGACGCCCCTAACGGAAGATGAAAACTGGGTTTAGGATCAGCAAGCACTAGAGAGGGATTAGCCTTCACTTGCTGCTCCTGCTTTGATTTTGCAGTGCAACATCCAGGAGTTGGAGCATGTATTGGGCACTGAGGTGCAGCTGTAGGGCACGTAGACAGTTCTCCTGCTGCTGACGCCTCAACGGAAGAATGAACGTTACGATGGTGTGAAGGAGTTGGAAGATGGGGATTGGGTTTATGATCAGCAAGCACGAGTAGGGGGTTCTGATGATGGCCAGAATGACCATCACCGCCAAGCAATTGATCATTGCTGTTTTTATGCGGTCCTGGAATGTGTTGGGTGGGTTGAGTTCGAGCAGTGTCCACATAAGTAGGGCAACCAGAATAACGGACACATCATTTAACATTTTCTTGGGTAATGGCGTCATCGTTTTCAGCTGATTGATCGGTTCGGTTAGATGATTGATGGTCGTTAATGAGAGTTACGAAAAAGTGATTTGGTGGATGCATACAATACATTACTCTTCCTCACATTGAGAGATCATCAGTTCTATAAATACAAGACGGACAGGGCGCGGAGCCGAAGTAGACACGTTTTTTTAGATGTGAGATGGTCAATCGATCTGCATATTGAATTGAATTCAAATTAATTGTAACGTGGACCATTGACAGATCCTTCGTTCGTAGGGCAGACGGCTTAAGAACTTTGGGGGTTGAATGGGTGCACACAGGGAGAAATAGTATTGTGTGACCGGCTTGGGATGTTTGACTTAATGCTTTGCGACCGTTTGATACATCTCGACTGTCAAACTGACTTCCACGCGTGGAAAGGCAAAGGTGATATATATATTTCTAAGTATACAGAAATTGGAACATGGCTAGTCAGATTTAATCCGTAAGGAATTGAGAGCAGAGGCATGAGCAAATTCAATTCCATCTAACCCAACTTATAACATATAATCGAGTTTAACAGTGAAATTCAAAATCAATTATCTTAAATAAAGACAAGATTCAACACACTCCAAGAATAATATGATTTTTTCATACTCACTGAACATGGCCAACAACTTTACAACTTATATGGTTTATCACAACTACTTTCCAATCCAAATTCCCAAAAACTATCAAACTAGAATCAAATGGATGATACTCAAATTGTCTTGGATGACACTTCTTGTTAATTGTTGTAGATTTTTTTTAAAGTTCCTTATCAATTTGGAGATATGGTAAGTGGTTGGGAATGAACAAGGGGCCATTTCGGCTGTAGGAATAAAACTGGAAAATGAAATAGAATTACCATCGCTTGTGCCTAGATTTTTTTTCTTGCACGACAAAAGTATTCCACGGCCTATTCCAGTTTCACGCCCTTTTACAATGCTGAAAACACCCTTTCTCTCTAATTATATGGAAGAAATTCAAAAAAATGTTCAAATATTGTTTGTTCTCTCTCCAACCAACTTAGAGGTAAATTGTCAAGAACCTTTAAAACAATAAACAAGGTTGTGATCCCCCCGATCGGGGTGAACAGCTGAACAATAGGACAATCCATGGCAGGCTCACGGCACGCCACCCTTCCGACAGTTAATAACCATCATGATTCACCGCCAAGCTCTATCAATATTTGTGGTGATCACTTGTGCGGGTTTAATGATGCAGAGATCCTGTCATGATAGACTGTCAGCGCCCGGGAGGGAAGGTTTGTTTAAGGTATGTTTTCGCCCTCCTTCGTCCAAAACGCTCATGCACAGCCTGCTGCATGCAAGAGCTTGGGAGACGAATAGGGGGCGCGACCACCCTGGCAATTTCGCAACTACTGTTTGGTATGTATCAACCTCCATCCTCATTTCCATGGATCATATAGTTCATAGAAAAATATGGCTGGATTACTGTTGGATTGTTTGGATTCCTGTTCGGGTGTTTTGGGTTCTTAGGCCTCCAAAAATGCCAGTGCGTCCCTGTTTTCGGGACCCTTCTTCATTCTTTTCTCTTTGTTTTAGTAATGCTTTACCCACTTTCGGTCACAGTTTTGTAAAAGTTCTCCTTCAGAAGCGTTATATGGTTTTTATAGGTCTGGCCCTTCTCTATTTTCGAGGCCTTTGTCCGGGGTTCAGCCTATACATTTTGTGGGCAAAGTGGCTTCAAGATATTCTGGGTTTGTCTTACCCCTGCCATCGGGAACCCTCTGTTCATTTCTTTCTTTTTAGCAGCCATGCAAACAACATTACTTGGGGTTTGTTGGCTTTTCACTTTAAAAAGGTCCTGCTGAGTCCTGGGTTTTATTGGGTTTTAGTGGGTTTTAATTCTGTGCCCTCTGCATATGCCAATCTTTCCAGCATGCTCGTCAGTTGTGCTCATTCCTGTTTTCATGCAACCCCTACGCCTGCTCTCTGGCTTACCATTATCCTGCAGGTTATGGGCTCCATTGTCTGTGGTTTTATTTTTCTATACTGTTCATGCTCTGCGCGCATGGCTTTATGGCGGAATTGCTTTCGGAATCTCTCTCAATTGCACTTTAAAACTGGAATTACTGAAAACAGAGAGGCCATATGTACTCTAGTTATTACTCTGGTTATTATTACTATTTGCATGTCTGTTCTCCTGAATAGGGACCAAGGCACCATGGGGAAACATGGTCTGCGTTCTAAAACAGCCAAGGGGAAGCAGGTACAGCAGGAACAGCTACCACAGAAACGAGGAAGGAAAACAAACCAGGAGCACTTGGAAAATCTGGTAGTAAAATACATTCTGGGCAATTCCTCTCCAACCCGAATGCAAATTCGTGGCTGGGAAAGAGATTTGCAGACAGACCCTAAAGACACCGAAGCTGAAGCTGACATTCTAGACTTCATTCACGACCCTGGTAACACCCGAGGTCGCCTCAGTCTATTCAACCAAGCCATTCATACATACTGGCTAATGAAATGCCTACTAGCTAAAGCAATTCAAAGTGCACATCCTCCAGAGTTTAAAGTACAGCCAAAGACAGAACACTTCCTCAAAGATTTGTTGGAGAAGATTGAAAGTCACCTGCAGCATATTAAACTTACCCAATATCAAGTAACTGATCGCATTCAGAGAATGGACGATAGGATGGAACGTATGGAGAAGTTGCTTCAACAGATGCAACAGGTGGACATGCCAGGATCACATGCCAAGGATCCGGCCCCAATTTCATCTTCTGATGGATAGTTTTCATAGGATCTTGTTTTTTTGGAAGTATGGCATCTTATGTTATGTTATAAGCTATAACTTATTTTATGGTATCAGCTTGAACATGGTGAAGCAGTAGGACAGCTAGTTAATGCGCTGTATAGGATAAAGAGACAATTTCAATTTTGGCAAGCATTCAAAGCACTTAGACGGCCAACAGACCTGGTTTCCTACGGGCAGGTTGAGGCCAAAGTATAACTATTTTAATGTAGCCTGTCCTACATTTATAAATAGAAAATAGAAAGGTGCCGCCTAACTTACAAAAAAAATAATAAACAAGGTTGTGATAAAATCCCATTAATAATGTAATCCCTTCCTTTCATGTAATATGATTGTGTATAGTTCTGAGAACTTCCTGTAGGAGCATTGCCAAACTTCATATATAGCCTCCCATCCATAGCTAAATGTTGTTTGACCTCATTATCAACAATTGAGGAAAGGATATAATGATCATCACGAGTAAAGCACACACTCACATTCCCTTTTATGTTGGTTATTGTATATAAAGTATGTGTAGGATTTTGTCGTAAATCCCACAATTTGATTTCCTAATTAAATGATGGAGTCACAAACAAGTATGGAGAATAATGAGAAAATATTATCTCATTTTTATGTTCACGTTGGAGATCTTCAAAAACTTTAACTGTTTTCCACTGGACACCTCACATAGAGAAACTTGTTTTGAATATCCACTAGCGAGGAAATAATTATATGTTGCATTAATATGGATAGATGTTAATTTCTCAAACTCTTCATATGTGTAAGTGGCAGGGTTTCTAATATTCTTGTCTTGGAAGGGTCATTGTTGAGCCAACGGAATCCAAGAATACTAGGATTTACTACAACTCACTCAACATGGCCAACAGTTTTACCCCTTCCATGATTGATCACAACCACTTCCCCATCCAATGTCCCAAAGAGAATATACTTAGAATCAAATGAATGATACTCAAATTATCTTAGATGAAACTTCTTGTTAATCTTTGTAGAGTTTTCAGTAGAGTTACAAGTTTGGAAATAGGGTTTTCCTTAAAAGAATATTATTTTCATTAAAAATATATTAAATTAAAGCTTTTGGGAGAATGAAAAGTACATGGTTTGCCTTAAAGTTTATGGGAGAAATGATATGTACATGGTTTTCCTTAAATTTTTCCTTATGTTTAAAAAATATAATAAATTAAAGTTTATGAGAGAATGACATGTATATGGTTTTCCTTAAATTTTATGGGAGAAATTAGATGTACATGGTTTTTCTTAAAGTTTGCCTTAAGTTTATGGGAGGAATGACGTGTACATGGTTTTCTTTCAAGTTTTCTTTAAAGTTTATGGGAGAAATTTCACAGAAATGACATGTCCATAGTTCTCAAAACACTAGCAAATGCCTTAAATTTTAAGGAGAAAATACATACAAATGACATGTACATGGTTCCCAAAACACTAGCAAATTCCTTAATATTTATGGGAGAAACGACATGTACATTTTTTTCCTTGAATTTTGCCTTAAGTTTATGGAAGAAAGCCTTGCGTTTATGGAAGAAATGACATGTACATGGTTTGCCTTAATTTTTTTTGGATAAATGACATCTATATATGATATGCCTTAAAGTTTTTCTTGCCTAGAGTTCAAGGGAGAAATAAAATGTACATGGTTTGCCTTAGAGTTCACCTTATAGTTTATGGGATAATGGCATATTTATGGGAGAAATAACATAGAAATGAGATGCCTTAAAATTTTCCTTGAGTTTATGGGAGAAATGGCACATGTACATGGTTTGCCTTAAAGTTTGCCTTAAATTTTATGGAACAAATGACAAAGAAATGAAATGTTCATGGTTCCAAAAAAAATAGCAAATGCCTTAAATTTTATGGGAGAAATTACATGTACATAGTTATCCTTAAAGTTTGGCTTGATTTTATGGAAGAAGTGACATGTACATGGTTATCCTTAACGTTTTCCTTAAATTTTATGTGAAAAATGACATAGAAATGACATGTACATGGTTCCAAAAACACTAGAAATGTGTTAAAGTAAAATTTTCCTTAAATTTTATGGGATAAATGACATAGAAATGACATGTACATGGTTCTAGAAACACTAGAAAATCCCTTAATGTTTATGGGAGAAATGGCATGTACATGGTTATCCTTAAAGTTTTCTTTGAGTTTATGGGATAAATGACATATACATGTTTATCCTTAAAGTTTTCTTTATTGTTTATGGGAGAAATGACATAGAAATGACATGTGCATGGTTTCCAAAATGCTAGAAAATGCCTTAAAGTTTATGGGAGAAATGACATGTACATGGTTTCCAAAAGAACTACCATTTTCTTTAAAAATATATTAAATTAAAATTTATGGGAGAAATGACATATACATGGTTTTCCTTAATGTTTTCCTTCAGTTCAACAATGGAGTGATGTTGTCATCCAAGGATGAACATTAGCCAAGAAAACCAAGTATGTGCATAATTTTAAATTGGTATGCTTATTTATGAACTTAATTGAAATAAATATGCTGCTAGAAATGAAAATATAATGATAAGTTCTACAAGATGGATGTAGACTAATGTTTAATATATGCATGTAAGCATGTATGTTTGGTGCAGTTGTTTTGTGCATGTGAAAGATGTGTGAAGGATGAACATTAGCCAAGAAACCAAGTATGTGCATAATTTTAAATTGTTATGTTTATTTATGAATTTAATTGAAATAAATATTTTTCTAGAAATGAAAATATAATGATAGGTTCTACAAGATGGATGTAGATTAATGCTTAATATATGCATGTATGCATATATGTCTGGTGGAGTTGTTGCATGCATGTGAAATTTTTATGAAGACAATTATCCTACACATAGAAATGAAAATATAATGAAGGTTTTACAAGATGGATGTAGACTAATGTTTAATATATGCATTTATGCATCTATGTCTGGTGGATTTCTTGTGTGCATGTGAAATTTGTGTGAAGAAAATTATCCTGCACACTAGTATTATTCATGATAATTTGTACAAGATGGATGTAGACTAATGTTTAATATATACATGTATTTATGTATGTCTGACGGAGCTGTTGTGTGCATGTGAAAGTTGTGTGAAGACAATTATCCTAGACACTAGTATTAATCATGATAGGTTATACAAGATCGATGTAGACTAATGCTAAATATATGCATGTATGCATGGATGTCTCGTGGAGTTGCTGGCATGAAATTAATGTGTAGCGAATGTTTAACTGGTTTTTATTATAAATCATAAATTAATTGTCAAAATCTCATAAGTTGAGATTTAACGTTGAAATTTTTAACTTCACATCAGGACCTATAATTTAGCCAAAAATAGTAGATCATCATATGATTGATCTTTACCCTCAAGACAAGCTCAGACTATATTCATTAAAATTTTAATGTTGAGAATGTGCGATTTTTCTAACACACACTACGCATAAACAACAAAGGAAGATCACAGGTTAGGTGGAAATACAAGCTGATATGTTTCCGAATGGTCTCGATGCCACTCACATGGATTCTTTGTTACCTGAACATTTTTTTTCGAGGAGTGAATGAAGTTCAAGTCAAGATCAGGTAATCAATATAAATCTATATCTCAATAAATATCAGATAAATATTAATCTCAAGGCATATCCAAGTGTGCTAAAAAGAAAAAGGCATGAGAAAATCTTACATAATCTAAGTACTTCAGAAAATTTTCAAAATGTTAAATCTATTTCTAAAACAATATTTAACTGTATTAACCAAAACTAAAATAATTACATTATACCTTATCTAAATTGCTAACCAGTTTATTATGATAAAAATTAATTTTAACCCGTGACCATTAGATGAGGGTGATGATGTTGAGATTTAAGGGATCAATATTTCTCATGTTTGGGGTGTTGGCTTTGGTGTTGCTTCAATGTTGTGGCCATGGCAACTCAGCTTCAACAACTGTAGATCAGATTGATAATAACATTGGAAATCCAAGGAAGCCTCATGGAGAAGTGTTGAGTAATGGTTTATGGAATTAAATGATGATTAGAGGGTCCACAACTCCTGAAATGCCTTCTCCTCCCTCCAATTCCAGAGTTGAATATAGGTAAGTATCATAGGTTACGTTATTCCAATAATCTAATATAGTTAAACATTTTTTAGTGTAAAACATATAGGGAATAAAAGCCCATTGAATATGAGGTTACAATGATTCTATAGCTTATATAAATATGTTGAACAATTAACAACAGTTATGACAACTTATATGATCAGACTAGCTGCAAACACAATAATCTAATATAGGTCAACATTACTTAGTGTAAAATAGACAGGGAATCAAATCCCATTCAATATGAGGTTACAATGACTCTATAGCTTATATAAAGAGGTTGAACACGTAATAATAGTAATGAAAGCTTCTATGATCCGACTAACTGTAAACACAATAATCTATTATAGGTAAGCATTACTTAGTGTAAAACAGACAGGGAATCAAATCCCATTGAATAGGAGGTTACAGTGACTCTATAGCTTATATAAAGAGGTTTAACAACTAGCAACATTGATGACAGCTTATATGATCAAAGTAGATGTAATCTAATGTAATCGAATATAGGTAAACATTACTTAGGATAAAATAGACATGGAATCAAAGGCCATTGAATATGAGGCTACAATGACTCTATAGCTTATATAAAGATGTTGAACAAGTAAAAACAGTTATGATAACTTGTATGATCATACTAGCTGTAAACACAATAATCTAATATAGGTAGACATTAGTTAGTGTAAAACAGACAGGGAATCAATGCCCATTGAATATGAGGTTACAATGACTCTATAGCTGATATAAAGAGGTTGAACAAGTAAAAATAGTTATGACAACTTCAATGATCAGACTAGCTATAAACACAATAATCTAATATAGGTAAAACATTAATTAGTGTAAAACAAATAGGGAATCAAAGCCCATTGAATATGAGGTTATGAATGATTGTATAGCTTATATATAAAGAGGTTGAAAAATTAACAACAGTTATGAAAACTTCTATGATCAGACTAGATGTAAACACATAATCAGAGTAATGAATAGGTATAAGTAAGCTTATATTGCTAATGGTCGATATGTGATTAGTGTGAACCTTGTACTTAGTCTGAATTTACGCTTATGAAGTTGTTAGATACAGTATAGTAACTCCATGTATCATCATGCTTTTAATCATACCTTATACGTTTCATAGAAAGTGTGATTAATTATGTCAATGCTTACTACTTATAGCTTATATCCAGATGTATGCAGTTTAAGTTAGCAAATTGGTTAAGCTCTTACACTAGACTTATGATTAGAGAGCTAGAACAAAGAGACTATACTTATGGTAATTGGTATCCCTAATTAACATCACATATTCAGAGTAATATGATAGTACAGCTTGTTATTTAGATGAAACAAACCATGTTCAATATTTATGGAGAGAGTATAAACTAAGCCTATATCGGTATAATTCACAGAAGTTATGTAACAAACTATGTATCATACACATTGTCACATTTATCTACATAATTAAGCTTATAATAGTGATATGGGATATAATTACGAAGCTAACTAGTAATAATTCTATAAAGTTATCTTAACCACAACAAATTCTACGGGAAATTCTTAATGTAAGATGATGCAAATAGTAGGTTTTTTCTTCTACTTGGAAATTCAGAGACGACGAGACAACGAGAATGCAAGACGAGTAGACAATGAGACAACAAGGCCACAACGAGCAGAAAACAAGATGACGAGGCCGCAACTAGCAGACGACGAGATGACAAGGCCGCAATGGTCAGACACTGAGATTACGAGGCCACAACGAGAAGAAAATGAGATGACGAGGCCGCAGATCACTGAGGACATCGCCGAGGATGCAGATTAGAAATAACCTACGAACACAAAAAATAAAATTTAAAACAACGAGGCAATACAAACAGAGCGACAGAGACAACAACAGAGTAGAAATAGAGCAACAGTAGCTAATCAAATGGTAACAGATCCCAAAAGTGTCGTGGTCTGGGGTCACGTATATTTATAATAAAAAGTTTGGGCAAATTATTTTGGAAAGTTCGGCCGGACTATTATTTTGGTCGGAATTTTTTTTCCAGTTTTCCCATCTATGACAAAAAACCTGTTTTCCCACGCCATCAATACGTCGTCAATGTAAATGACATAATTAGTTTGATTGAACTGTTGGCGAAATAAAATTTCCGACGGCCTTTCTCACGAAAGTATAACCCACCTTCGCATTTTTACCCATATATATATATATATATCTTGAAAGGGTTGTTAGATATATGATGTAAAGTAAATTAATTCCTATCTAATTATTTAGAATTTTCTTGTAATATTTAATTAATTATTTAGAGTTATAGATATCTATTAGTTATATTAGATATAATATATTGAAAAGTGTAATTATTTAGAAATTAAATAGGAAATTAGTTAGGAGTACTCTTAGAAATGAATTATATATAATTGGACACTTGCAAATGAAATAATGGATCCATTACTAAATACATTTAGGACACAAGATTTCTCTCCTCTTCCTATTGCAAGAGAGTTGAGTGAGGACACTTCTGATTATTATCACCGTATCAAAGCTTTAATGATACAGATGATGTGAAGAGGAGATTCATGCTCTGCACTCTTTTGGAAAACTCCATCAAAATGATCAATTGTTCTTTGGTATGAAAAAATTTCAGCCTTTTTTAAGGAAAATAAAATTGACATTTTTTCAATTTATGTGGGATTGATGTTTGGTTTCAATTTTAATCTTTATGAACTTATTTTCAACCTGTTCGTTCCTTTCACTTGCCTCTATAGTTTATATGTGTTACTCTAAAAGCTCTTTTGAAAATACAAAATAATTAATTTTGATTGGTTTCAGTCAGAAAGAAGCTTCATCATTCAATATTAACCAGTGTTTCAATGATTCATTTTTTGTTTTTCGTCACCTTTTTTTTAATCACCATTAATATAGTAATCATAATGTCATAATGTGATTATTATGAAATACTTTTCGTTATCAATATGTATAAAAAAAATTATAAGACGAAACACCATTAATCACATTAACCAACATAAAAATGCAGAATATTTTATTTAAGTGACAAAAGTCTTGCATGACCAATAAAAAAATGTTGAGGATGTATGTAATGCATTAGTAGAGGAAGTAGGACTAGCATATTCCAATTGTATAGTTGGCATATAGTAATGGGTATTAGGAGTCCTTGAATATGAGTTTCTTTAAGGTTCTTAATGGGTGGAATTGAAATACTCCTATCAACTAGAATGATTGATTGAACTAGCTATTAATTGGACCAAACATGTTGGTATATATGGAACAGGAAATGCAAGTTATTAAGAGGAATTTTAAGGCAACACGGGACACGCATAAAATTTATGCAGATCAACACAGAGAATTTAAGGAGTTCCAGGTTGGGGAGCATGTATACTTGTGCCTCAAGCCCAAGAGTAGCTCCTTGAGGATTGGGTCATATGCCAAGTTGGAACCATGGTATTGTGGGAATTTTGAGAACCTTGAGAGGATTAGATTACTCTCCTACCGAATTACACTACATATGATAGTGAAAGTCCAGGATGTTTTCCAGGTTTCATTGCTTAATATATATTTCCAGGATGTTGATCATGTTATTGACAGGTATGTGTTACAGGTGAAGAAGATGGAGAATTATATCCAGAACCATAACAAATATTGTAGTGGAAACAAATCATGGTCAAGAACCAAACATTAGTATTAGTAAGAAAAAGTTTTAGTATTAAAATTATGTCATTGACAAACTTAAAAGAAAATATTTTTGACTTCATGTATGATAAAATTACCAAAGCATCACAAATAAAAAATATAAAGCATATATCAAACTCGATTGTGTCATAAGAATCACTAAAGTCACTCTTTAATCAAAAATCCATTTTCTTAATTCATTTTTTTGATTCTAACTTGCCAAAGCTATGATTTTATTGATATGTAGTGCTTCATCTCTTGTTGTTTTATAATTTTAGGAACAAGTTTTTGTTATGAGACCAAAGAGATAAACATGGTTATTTTTATGCCTATAATGAGTAGAACCTTGACCTCCACACAGAAATCTTCATTATTCATCTTTATTAAGTTTCACGGAAATCTTCATTACTAAAGATCATAAAGTATAAAGTAAAGTAATGAGTTCTTCATTGGCATTTGCAACATGTTTAAAATATCAATATTAAATATGTAAATTATTAAATGAATTTTCCATGCGCGCATGAGTTATTATTATATATATATATATATATATATATATATATATATATATATATATATATATATATATATATATATATATATATATATATTACTTTGTAAAATACATAAGAAAATCATATGCATTTTGTTTACAAATGTATGAATTCCTTTTTTAGAAAACATTATGTTTAGTGTTATTTACACATTAATGACCATCTATTACTTTCTGCAAATTCATTATCTATGGAATAACAACATCACCATTTCATGTGGGCCTTTAATATAAGATAGTTATATGTTGTTCTTAATTATAAGAAATATCATTCAAATAATTTGGGAAATACATGAAGTTACTCCCTAGTTTAGGTAGTACACAGTCTAAATAAGGGTTTCATTCCTTTTGAAGGTTTTAAGCGTTTATGTGAGACATGTATTTTCAACTAAGATCATCTAGATACTTTCCTAGGGTATTTAGTTCATGATGGATAACTATAAAAGCTTGATCAATTATGTGCACCAAACACATGATATAATTTTATGTTATTAAATCTCACAAATCTTGTTATCATGGCCATTTTAACCCATTGTAAAACCTCTAGCATCAGAAAACCAAAATTTTTATTCATCCACATGAGTACAAATTAATCATTCATCAATTAATGTACCTTAAAGGGATTTGTCATCAAATTGGCCTCATTTAACTAATAGATTAACATGATCTATTAATGTAATTTTCTAATCATTAACACAGGCTTTTAATATTAAGTAGAAATTCAATAATCCCTCATTAACACAACCATAGCATTAAATTTCACTTTGCTACTATCCTCTTGATAGAAAATTATAGTATCTATAAGTAATATTTTTTATTAAGGTGATGGAAGGCATATGATGTCATTGATTAAGATGGTGGATGGAAAATATGAAGTCATCTTGATGTTGATGCATCACTTGAGGGTATTACTTCCACTAGGAAGGACTTGGAACATGGGAACTTGCTTGATGAGTAGCAATTTAATTTTCTAATCATTAACACATAATATTAAGTAGAAATTTGGTAAACTCTCATTAATACAACTATAGCGTTAAATTTCACTTGCTACTCTCCTCTTGATAGACAATTATAGCATCTATAAGTAGTATTTTTTATTAAAGTGATGGAAGGCATATGATGTCATTGATTAAGATGGTGATAGAAAATATGAAATCATCTTGTTGTTAATGCATCACTCGAAAATATTACTTCCACTACTTGGTGACTTGCTTGACGAGTAGCAATGACAAGTCCAGGATTGTGATCCATTAAATCACCTCAAAGTTATCCATTAACAAAAGCAGGAATATCAAACAATTCTTATTAATGTTATGAAATGATGAATCGATATACATACAATGATATTTATTATTGCGGATGATTATGATAATAGTCTACCCGCACAAAAAGAAAGAAATAGGGTCCACGGGAAAAATATGTATGCATAGAGGGAGGGGAGAAATTGTCTTTGCTTCAAGAGCCAACTAATTTCCTGGTGCATTTAAAGGATTGAGTGTGAGCAGCTCCTGAAATCGTGCCGACGCGTGCTTTCGACTTTGTTGTTAATATGATGTGCCGACGCGTGCTTTCGAACATCGTTGGAGATCCTATAATTCCTAAGTAACTCGGCCTTGCCGTTAGCCTCCTTTGATTTTGCAGGGCAACATCGAGGAGTTGGAGCATTGGCTGGGAATAGAGGTGCAGCTGGAGGGCACGTAGAACGTTCTGCTGCTGCTGATGCCCCTAACGGAAGATAAAAAAAACTGGGTTTAGGATCACCAAGCACTGGAGAGAGAATAGCCTTCACTTGCTGCTCCTCCTTTGATTTTGTAGTCCAACATCCACGAGTTGGAGAATGTATTGGGCACTGAGGTGTAGCTGGAGGGCACGTAGACAGTTCTGTTGCTGCTGACGCCTCAACGGAAGAATGAACGTTACGATGAACGTTACGATGATCTGAATGAGTTGGAAGATGGGGATTGGGTATAGGGTCAGCAAGCACTAGTAGGGGGTTGTGATGATGTCCAGAAAGATTATCACCACCAGGCGATTGATCATTGCTGTTTTTATAAGGTCCTGGAAAGTGTTGGGTGAGTTGAGTTCCAGCCGCAAGCACAAAGTAAGGGGCCTGCTTTAAACGACAACGTCCACATAAGTAAGGCAACCAGAATAACAGACACATTGGGTTGGGGAAGTATATATTTTTATGATGAAAAAATAATATTAGCAATTGCACTATATGTTACAAAGGAAACAGCTTAAGATAATTGTATAAGATTAGTATAAGAAAGAGTATTATTAAGAGTTAAAGTGTCACTTGTAACATTTCAAGCAAAAATCATGGATGTGGTTAATGTCAGAAAGCTTCAAAAATTTGAAACACTTTGAAAGCATAGAAAGATTAATAGTTTTATTTCTCTACTTTGCAACATTTCGATTAAAAATCATGAATGTGGTTAATACCTAAAAGCTTCAAAAATTTGAAACTCTCTGAAACCATACAAAGATTAATATGTTGTCAAATACAAAAAAAAGGGAAAAAAACAAAAAACTAGTAAATTGAAACCATAATGCATATGGCCAAGAGTGTTGCACTCTTCACCATGCCATTGTAAATGTGGAATCTTAGTTTTAACTTTTTGCACGATTTTGTTTTACATCGTAAATTGAGAGCAGAGGCATTAGAAAATTCAATTCCATCTAACCCAACTTATAAGATATATTTCTAAGTATACACAAATTGGAACATGGCAAGTCAGATTTTGTCCGTAGGGAAAAGTAGATGTCTATTATTGTGTTGGGGAAGTATATTTCTTTATGATGAAAAAATAATACTAGCAATTGCACTATATGTTGCAAAGGAAACATCGTAAGGCAATAGTATAAGAAAGAGTATTATTAACAGTCAAAGTGTCACTTGCAATATTTCGAGCAAAAATCATGGATGTGGTTAGTACCGGAAAGCTTCAAAAATTTGAAAAGATTAATAATTTTATTTCTCTGTTGTCAAATACAAAAAAAGGGAAAAATACAAAAAACTAGTAAATTGAAACCATAATGCATATGGGCCAACAGTGTTGCACTCTTCACCATGTCATTGTAAATGTGGAATCTTAGTTTTTGCACGATTTTGTTTTACGTCGTAAATTGAGAGCGTAGGCATTAGCAAATTCAATTCCATCTAACCCAACCTATAACATATACTAGAGTTTAATAGTAAAATCCGAAATGAATTATCTTAAATAAAGACACTGAGAATATTTCTAAAATGACTTTCATTATCTCAAGTAACATTGACATGCTTTGAGACCACTATTGCCTAAAACAAAAACATATATATTTTCTAATATAGCAAATTTGCTATTAGGTCCTTAAATTTTATTTATTTTTATCATTATTATTTTTAGTTCCATTTCTTTAGCTTTACACAACTTCAACAAATTATTTATATAAAAATGAAATCCATTGTGTTTATAATTTAAGGCCAAAGGGAGCACTCACAACTTTTTTTACATTGAATTACACTTTGAATCAAATATGGAGGAACACAAAAAAAAATATTGGTCTATAGTTAAGTTACAACTAGAAACCATATGATGACCAAGCATAAAATCCATTGCTAGCGATTTTTGTGAATAAAATAAGGATAGAATGAAAGAAATTGACACTCGAAAGGGACTCGAGAAAAACAATGGCCAACAATAGTGACAAAAATTCGTTGCGTCGACATTCTTTTAAAACTGCAAAACCCAAGAACAAATGTGTGTTATTCTCAAAATTGGAATTTGCTTGATTCGAATGTTCAACATATTTTCTTTTTACACATTTATTTACTTACCAAGTGATAAGTGTGATGAGTCTCATGGTGATTCAATAAAACGGGTTGTGAAGATAAGATCTCAGTCCAAACTACCACTATAGGAAGAGGCGCATGTTACCATTCTACAACTAGTGATTCTCATTCTACACACAATAAATCTATTATTATTGATGGAATGTTCATATGACATATTCCATGGATAAGAATACCTTCCTTATGGAATGGGAATAGTGATTACCCACATCCTAAAAAAAAAAGAAAGTTGGAAATCATTTTTCTTATTATAAGGTAACTATCAAGGCATTGGTATCTGTATCAGTATTGGTCTATAGGAATTAGGAAGTAAAATTTGATAAGAAGACTTCTCTAAGTAAATGAATCGATACCTTGAAAAGTGAGAAATGGATCCAAACCAAGACAAGTTCATGGAATCTGAACTAAAAGATTATATACTTAGAACTCATACCTAGAAAAGTGAGAAATGGATCAAGGCCATCACAAGTTTAGTGTTTATGAAACAAAATCAATATATACATTAGTTGCACTAATATATTTTATTAAAACAGAAGATACCGCTCTTGAATTTTTAAACCCATTTGTAGGATTATTAGTTGTAGCTTTGGTCCAATGAACAAAAACATCTACACAATTAGGTAATCTAATTGTGATAAGACTTAGGAAGTTATTTAGAGATCCTTCCAAAACCATTAAGTCATAACATCAATAATTAACTTTTATTAATTTTTAAGCACTTACAATTATAGGTAGAAAAGATACAAAAGATTACATGTTCCACCCTGCTCACAGATAAATGCATTCCATCACGAAACATAAGTTACCCAAATGGCTACAAGAATGGAGAAACCTAGGAGGGAGAGATAGCACAATAAATACTTGCTATACGAATTGATAATAAAAAATGGCCACAACAAAAACCCAAATGGGGGACTATAGATAAAGGGTGAATGTTACTGAAAGTCAGGCTCGGTGAGTTTCAAGAGAAGAAAATAACCTAACCATATGCCAAGGCTATAAGAAAACCCATAATTATTAATGAAGACATTTTTTTATGATTAGATCTTTATGAACCTAATTCCAATCACCCTCTTGAAGTTGTTATTGCAATACATCTTGATATATCTATGAAAATGAAAATGACAACACGAAGCTAAACGGAATTTGAAGTGATGGATGCTTGCAACAATGAAGCCATGGCGCAAGGTGAGGTAAAAAACTATATTTATTGAGAAAAAGAATTGTTGAAAGAATCAAACCTGCCAATTTATAGAAAGTTAATGCTGAAACATAAATAATGAATATATGCAAAAGTAAAAATTATAAATACGACATTCCCTGGAAACTATTACAACCAACAGTTGAATTCAAACAACTTACTCCAGAGACACATTATTTCAAATATGGTGTTTCTAAATGTTTTGGAATCTTGAGGCACCTTGCAAAGCAATTGAAATGCCTTGAATTCATTTTATTACATGCATTCTTCAGGCATGGAGTTTCAATACCATGAAATCAATTTTTTTTCATAAGTACCTAAGTATGGGAACTCAAATGATTTCTTACCAATAAATTTTGATGGGCTAGTATAAACCTTGCAAGACTTGGTTCAACCAAGAAGCAAACAAAATGATACTTGAACTTGGAAACAATTTTCAATAGTAAATGCTTCTTGGAATTTAAACACTTTTAGTTTAAAAATCTTTCAAAAATATTTAAATAGGTAAGAAACTATACCATTGAAACTTCCCCTTTGAGTACACTTCCATCTTTGTTAAATTTTAAAGGACTTAGATTTTTGGGAAATTTTGTGTTAAAATTTTCCTCAAAATAAAAAATATAAAAAAACTTCCTAAAAAACTCTAATGAAGTGGATGAGACTTCAATTAATTAATCTATTAAATTTCCTCAACGTTTTTGATCTGAAGAAGTAAATGAATTCAATGAAATGGATAATGTCATAAATTAGTTGGAGAGTATTCAATTTTCACTCTGAAAGTTTATCAATGGCATTCTTTCAATGGACTACTAAAAATTTTTCGTGGTTGATATCTTGATGAAGGAAAACACTTTAATTAATTTCAATGAAATTGTTAAACAAGGAGAGTTGTGAAGCAGCAAGCCCCTAACGTTTAGAGAGTCATCTTCAACAAGTAACCAAATTTGAGTTAATTTTGTAATACATTTTAAGTTTGCTGTAATAAAATTTAACAAAATTGTCCTTTAACATTTAGTCTGCAATTGTAGATGCCATCATTGTTAAATGTATAGGTACAAAATGAATATTCCAGAGTGGGAAAATCTAGAAATCGAAATCATCTTCAACAAGTAACCAAATTTGAGTTAATTTTGTATTACATTTTCAGTTTGTTGTAATAAAATTTAAGAACATTTTCCTTCAGAATTCAGTCTGCAATTGTAGATGCTAGCACTGTTAAATGTACATGTACAAAATGAATATTCCAGAGTGGGAAAATCCATAAACTGCACACCAGATGTATATTAAAATTATGTTATTGGAGTACTACATAATTGATTGAGGCAATCCTGGATAGTACAAGTATTAAAAATAAATAGTACTAGATATTTTCCTCTTAGAAGAGAAGAGAGTCATCTTTAATAGTAGATAATATGTCAATTTTAACCAAACTAGTGCATAATAATAGAGTGAAAAATACCAACATGATGCACCTTCAAAAACATGTTTCAGGAAGACTAATGTATCACACCGACCTGTAATAATTCATAACCTTGTTAACAGTGAAGATTGTGATCAAAGAGGCAAAGGATGAGGTATTGATAGAAAATCCCAGCACACATTACCTACACCAAAGGAATAAGAAGAAAATAAACATATATAAGTGAACTAAATTTCGGTGCAGTGTACATGATTCTAAATTAAAAACATTGAAATAGTATATATTACCTACTATAGGTAGGCAGGATTAGGTGCCTGCTTCTCGAATTTGAAGAAGGGAAACTAAGAGAGTTAGTCACAAGAAAAAAACTTGTTTTAGGGTCGATATTATCATAATGGAAGAGAAAATATTAAATATCAAATACAATATGGTTAAGGGTTTATAATCACCTCACAAGAACAAAGAACTATTCTTTCGAGAAGACTTGCTGAAGAATATTTCACAGAGTAGGATCATGCCACTCTAGCCACGACATGCATGTGCAAAGGAATATGATCACTAGCAAAAAAGAAAGGATAAAACACAGAGTTAATAGATATTTGCAAGAGAAATCCCATCTTTCCAAAACTGACATAATTACAAATCCATGCTAACATAAGATGCACTAACAACGACATACCTAACACGACTCTTAATGCCAAACAAGCCTGGAACCCAGAAAAAATAATAAATTGAAGTTAAAAAGGGATGATCGGTTTCTATTACATGTAGATGACCTAAAATGAATTAAAACGTATGGATTCTATGAAATCACATAAATCAGTGATACGATTGGAAATCTGGTTGTACTTACAATAATGGAATGAACACCACAATAGTAGCTACCTATTATTGTTCTGAACCGCTCTTGTCCTGTAGTGTCCTACTGTAATCGAACAACTTAGTAAAGAGGTATGCCATAAATATCTATATTACCATTAGCACAACAAGCATAAAGCCCCGATATAAGGACCTGATATAAAGGCTCGATATAAAGCCCAAGAGTACTTATATTAAGGGGGCCTCGATATATTGTCCCAAAATATTACTCTTCTGAGATTATTGTCGGAAAGGAAAGGAAAATTTTCATTTGTCCTAGGTGCTCCACACCATTGAGTGTTTCAATGAAAAGCATGTGCAAAATATAAAATAATAAAAACTACGAAAAAATACTTTGTCGATACATGGTCGTAAATTTTTTATAAAATTTTATTTAGGAAATATAATTTAAAAAAAAATCATGGTATTTATGGAATGCAACACATGTAACTGGCATTCCAACACCTAGCTAACCTGCATGCTATTCCAACAACACCCAGCAAGCAACTTATGGGTGTTAACGAAGGGGGTGTTATGTGCTAATATATGAAGGGGATTACTCCATTAGGATGTCTGAAATTGATCGAGGCTGGTTGATGTTAAGGTGGGGACTCTAAAGTAGCGATTAGGTATATTACCTCGGTAGAAGTAGTTCCATGAGAAATCTTTCTCCTTTGCTGTCCCAATTAGGATGAATTCAACAAAAAATGAAAGAAACATGTAGGTCATTTTTAGGTAAACTTTTTTAGGCTTCCTTTTCCTCTAAGTTCAATTTATTTAATAATCTAGCTGAGGATTTTCATATGTGGTTATGCTTTAATAGTTCCTACAATTCCTGAAGAATACCAAAGGATTTACATAGGTGGTTATTTGATAGTGCCTACAATTCCTGAGTTCAAATGTTAATATAAAATGAAGGACTATTTCAATTTGTATATGTGGCTATGATTTGATAGTGACTACAATTCCTCATTTAAAATTTGAATATCAAAGGAAGGGTTATTCGAGGGATGCTCAGGACTCTCAGGTTTATTTGAGATAAACCTTTTGTAACCCTCCCTTTCCTCTTAGCTCAATTTATTTAGTAATATTGCCTAGGTTTTCCATATGTGGTTGTATCGATTATTTGGTAGCACTTTGGTAGTGCCTATGTGGTTATATAGATCTTCATAGGCTGATCAAAAATCTGACTGGTTTTTATCAGTTAACTTCTCATAGTGCATCGCAGGCAACCTTGTTTCATAAAATCTCCTCTCTTCCTTTGAGGTTGGCCTCCATCAAACTTGGCAAGCCAGGTTCACTCTGATCAGAATGTGCGTGTTGGCCTTCGTAGTTGCTACTAAGCCAGTACATGCTTGTGCATGTGTCCTTGTTGGCCGATACCTGCCAAATCTGTCCGCTGTTAGGTAGTGACACCATTTTCGCTCTCACAATAGTTTAACATCTAGACTAGGCATATATTTAGCTTGCACCAGTGGAAAATTGAACAAAAATAATTTAAATAAGAATATATATGTAAAAGAAAATTGGATATATGTAAAATCATACCTTTAGTTTGCAACATCAGCAAAGTGATCCAGCACAGTAGTGTCTAAATAGGATTATTTATGTAAAAGCATACCTTCATCTCATTTCCTCTGAGTTACAAAAATTTAACTGAGAAAGTTGGGACAAGAGAAAATAAACCATGAGCAGAAGAGGAGAATAGTCCAAGAGTAAAGAAGGGAAACATAAACAAGGAAGAAGGCGAGGAGGGAAAATGAAAAATCATGTAATAGGGTTGTTAGATAGCCCATAAGGGACAAGATTTAGCATAAATTCCAAACACCTTGAAGACCATAGCATGGTGTACAATATTTACAATACAAAATCTACGTTCCCAAAATCAAAATCATCTAAAAAATGTAGGTGTTACTCACCCTGCCTTGTCATTTTCTATATTTCATGATTAGAATGAATAGAAATTTCAGAGAGAGATCAATAGAAAAACATGGCCTAGAGTGGGAAAAAACAACTCACTAGTTTTCCCACTGATGGGTTGTAGAATTTGTGACTGATGTTGTAGCTGAGGCTGAAGCTGATCTCCACCAACGTCTCCACCAACGAAGCTTGATACCCTATGAAAGAAATGTTCTTGTTTCCTCAACCTGTGTGAAAGAAATGTTCTCATTTCCTCAACTTGTTGCAAAACAATGACAACGTTAATGTATGACATCTGTATGACATCTGTTAGCCTTGCATGTAAAGTGGTGGTAGCATAGCAGACAAGTAGTGGTGTAAAATGTATGTTTTTAGAGTAATGCACCTATGAATTATGATCACTCTACTAGCATTTCATACTGCTAAAAATAATGCTAGAATTAGTTTCACAGCTCCGAAATATGAATGTCTAAAAGTAAGATACTATATAATTTTTGTCTCTTTGCCTCAGGAAGAGGAAAAAACCATTAAAAAAAGTAGAATATAGTTTTTGGAGAGAATAGTACACAACTATATAAAAACTAACTAAATCTTAACATTAAATAATGCTATGTCATTTGGTTGTATTACTATAGTCCCATGCCATATGACAAGGACTAATAAATCAGTGAGAAACAAAACAATTCTCTCCCATATAGTAGATCAATGAAATTATTTCAACCGGTTATTCATTTTTTTTAAATGAGAAAGATAATTTCTTAATTAACATCTTTCAATTTTTAAAGTAGAGAAACTTGTGATTTTTTTAAGTGTTATCCCATCAAAATTGGATGACACAATTTTTAGCAAATAATAAAACTTTATCATTTAAATTAAATATAATTTTAGTTATCATTTGAAATTTTAGTTATTTGTTCCAATGTTATTTCTTTAGTGTTTTTTCCCCTTATAATTGGTTAATCGATCTTAGACATGATATTTTTTAAATGTGAGATGGTCAATCGATCAACGTATTGAGTTGAATTCAAATTAATTGTAACGTGGACCATTGACATATCCTTCATTCATAGAGTAGACAACTTAAGAACATTGGGGGTTGAATGCATGCACATAGGGATGAATAGTATTGTGTGACCATATTGGGATGTTTGAATTAATTCTTTGAGACCGTTTGATACATCTCGAGTATCAAAATGACTTCCATGTGTGGAAAGGCAAATGCGAAATACATATTTCTGAGTATACACAAATTGGAACATGGAAATCTATATTTAATCTATAAGGAAAAGTAGATGTATATTATTGTGTTGGGGAGGTATATATGTTTATTCGTCATTAGAAACCTTTTCAATATAGGGTGATTGAAAAAATAATACTACCAATTTCACCATATGTTGCAAAGGAAACATTGTAAGGCAATAGTATAAGAAAGAGTAGTATCAACAGTGAAATTGTCACTTGTAACATGTGGAGAAAATTTTTTGGATGTGGTTAATACTGAAAAGCTTCAAAGATTTGAAACATTGTGAGAGCGTACAAAATATTAAAAATTGTATTTCTCTGAAGTAAAATATATAAAAAAAAAGAAAATACAAAAAAAGACTCAATTGAAACCATAATGCATATCAAAAAATAGTGTTGTGGTGTTCAACATGTCATTGTAAAGTTGGAATCTTAGTTTTTGCAGGATTTTTTTTTTCCATCGTAAATTGAGAGCAAAGGCAGCATTAGCAAATTCGATTCCATCTAACCCAACTTATAACATATAATAAAGTTTAACAATAAAATCCAAAACCAATTATCTTAAATAAAGACATTGAGAAAATTTCTAAAATGAATCTCAATATCTCAAGTAACATTGAAATGGTGAGAGACCACTATTGCCAAAAATAGAAACATAAATTTTTTCTAATATAACAATCGATTTTGAGTGTATAGGTGAAATATTTTTATTAGGTCCTTCAAATTTTTTATTTTTATTTATTTATTTATTTATTTTTATGATTAGTATTTCTAGTTCCATTTGTTTAGTTTTACACAACTTCAACAAATTCTTCATGAAAAAATTAAATCCATTATGTTTATATTTTCAGGCCAAAGGGAGCACTAACAATTTTTTTTACATTGAGTTACTCTTTGAATCAAATATGGAGGAACATAAAAAAAATATTGGCCTCTAATTAAATTACACCAAGAACCATATGATTACCAAGCATGCAATCCATTTCTAATAAGTTTTGTCAATAAATTAAGCATAGAATGAAAGTTTCTGACACTTTAAAGGGACTCAAGAAAAACAATGGCCAACCATAGTGACAAAAATTCGTTGCATCGATATGTTTTTAAACCTGCAAAATCGAGGGAAAAATGTGCATTATTCTCAAAATGTGAATCTGTTTGATTTGAATGTTCGACATCTTTTCTCTTTACAAATTTATTCACTTATGAAGTGATGAGTCTGATGGGTCTCGTGGTGATTCCATAAAACTAGTTTTGAAATAAGGTATCAATCCAAACTACTACTACATGAAGAGGTGCAACAATTACCATTCTACAACTAGTGATTCTCATTCTCTACATAATAATTGTATTATTATTGATGGAATTTTTATATTACATGGACAAGAATACATCCTTATGGAATGAGAATAGTGATTATCCATATCCATGATAAAAAGGAAAGCTGGAAATCATTTCACATATTATAAGTTAACTATCAAGCCATATGTACCAGTATTGGTGTATAGAAATTAGGAAGAAAATTTTGATAAGAGTCCTTTTCTAAGTAAATGAATGGATACCTAGAAAAGTGGGAATTTGATCAAGACGAACACAAGTTTAGGGCATCAGATCTAAAACAATACATAGTTAGAGCTGATACCTAGAAAAGTGCGAAATGGATCAAGGCCATCACAAGTTTAGGGTTTCTGAAAAAAACCAATATATATGTTAGTTGCACTACTTGATGTTGTTAAACCACAGGACACTCCTCTTGAATTTTTGAATCCATTTGTATGATTATTAGTTGTAGCTTTGGTCCAATGAACAAAAATATCTACATAATTAGGTAATCTAGTTGTGATAAGACTTGCGAAGTCATTTAGAGATCCTTCCAAAACCATTAATTCATAACATCAATAATTAAATTTTATTAATTTTTAAGAACATACAATTATAGGTAGAAAGTATATCCAAAATGACATGTTCCACCTTGCTCATAGATAAATGTGTTCAATCATAAAACATAATTTACCCCGATGGCTACAACAATGGAGAAACCTAGGAGGCAGAGATAGCAGAATAAATACTTTTTATATACATTGTTAAGAAAAAAGGCCAAAATAAAATCCCAAATGGTGGACTAAAAATAAAGGGTCAATGTTACTAAAATTCAAGCTCGATGAGTTTCAAGAGAAAAAAACATCCTAACCATATGACAAGGCTTAAATAAAACCCATAATTATTAATGAAGATCATTTTTTTATGATTAGATCTTTATAAACCTAATTCAAATCACCCTCTTGAAGTCATCATTGCAATACATCTTGATATACTTATGAAAATCAAACTGAAAATATGAAGCTAAAGGAAATTTGAAGTGATGGATGCTTACAACAATGAAGGCATGTGCAAGGTTAGGTAATCAACTTTATTTAATGAGAAAAAGAATTGTTGAAAGAAGCAAATCTTAAAATTTATAGAAATTTAATTCTGGAATAGAAAGTACTAAATATATGTAAAAGGACAATTTATAAATCTGACATCCCCTGGAAACTCTTACAACCTACAGTTGAATACAAGCTACTTACTCGAGCAGCACATTATTTTAAATATGGTGTTTCTATTTTTAATGGAATCTTGAGGGATATTGGCAAGCAATCAAAATGCCCTGAATTATATGTAAAAGGAAAATTTATAAATACGACATTCCCTGGAAACTCTTACAACCTACAGTTCAATACAAACTACTTACTCCATAAACACATTATTTTAAATATGGTGTTTCTAATTTTTTTGGAATCTCAAGCGATATTGGCAAGTAGTTGAAATGCCCTGAATACATTTTATTGCATCTATTCATTAGGGATCTTGGCATGCAGTTTAAATACCATGTAATCAATTTATTTCATACGTACCTAAGTAGGGAGCTCAAATAATTTCTTACCATTGAAGTTTGACAGTTTAGTATAAATGTTGTAAGAGATGATTGAACCATGAAGCAAACAAAATGCTACTTGAACTTGGAAACAATTTTCAGTAATAAATTCTGCTTTGAATTTCAACACTTTTAGTTTAAAAAACATTCAAAGATATTTAAATAGGTAAGAAACTATACCATTGAAACTATAGAAATACTATACAATTCAAACTTCCACTTTGAGAGCACTTCCATATTTGTTAAATTTTAAAGGACTTAGATTTTTGGGAAATTATCTACTAAAATTTTGCTCAAAATAAACAAAATAAAAAAATTCGTAAAAAAATTTAATGAAGTGGATGAGACTTCAATTAATAAATCTATTAAATGTCTTCAAAAAAAAAATTATGTAAGAAGTAAAAGACTTCAATAACATGAATAATGTCATAAATTAAATTAGTTGGAGAGTATTCAATTATCTCTTTGAAAGTAGATCAATGGCATTCTTTCAATGGACTATTAAATACTTTAATTAATTTCAATGACACGGTTAAATAAATGAGTGAGAAGAAAAAAAACTCTCTCCCATATAGTAGATCAATGATGGACTACTAAAATTTTTGCATGGGTCATATCTTGATGAAGGCAAATACTTCAATTAATTTCAATGACATGGTTAAATAAATCAGTGAGAAGAAAAACAATTCTCTCCCATATAGTAGATCAATGACATTATTTCAACAGGTTACTAATTTTTCTTAATCAGAAAGATAATTTCCTAACTAACATCTTTTAATTTTTAAAGCAAGGCAACTTCTGATTTTTTAAAGTGTTTTACATCAAAATTGGATCATAATATTTTTGTCAAATAATAAAACTTTATCCTTTCAATTGAATACAATTTTAGTTATCATTTTAAAGGGGTTATATTTTTCTTCTCTGCTCGCAATCCAATTATTGTGAAGAAAAACAAAGGAAAAAATGTCGATATGGACAAAGGCAAGGAAAAAATTTCAAGCCCGCCAGCCAAGAGAGGTAGGAAATCCAGTAGAGAGCTCATGGAGCCATTATTCCTAGTCTACTCAGAGGAAACACCTTGTTTTATAAAATCCCTTATTCACAGATGGGAGACTGAAGCTAGCACCAAAATTGAAGAAGAGGATGACATTGCAGCAGAAGAACTGCAATAAGTGATTATAGACACGGGGCATACCCCATGGAGAATTTCACTATTTCATCACTCAATCAGAACCTACAAGTTATTAAAATTCCTATTGGTTAAGGCCATTACTTCAGTCCAGGAAGTAGGAGGGGATCCCAAGGCAGTTTTGACTCTGGCAGAGATTAAGAGAAGCATCCAGGAAATGAACTTGGGTCAACTTCACCAATATGCTCGTCTTGGCAGAATTGAGAAGGACATTAAGACCATGCAACAAGTTGACATGTCACGTTCAAGGATCAAAGATACTGCCCTAGTGGAGTTAGATGATGACTAGAACAACCAGATACAATTTTTTTAGTTTTTGATAGCGGTTAGCTTTATTTTGCATTATGTAAATCTTAGTAATAGTAAAATTTCATATTAGCTACCTAATGACTCTTCGTAGGAATCTAAGGAAATACAGTTTTAGATGGTGTTCAATGCATTGAGATGGCCAACAGACACCAACAGACCTGGTTTCCTTCGGGTAGGTTGAGGCCTAATTTTTGTCTCTACTATGCCTCATTTTTTACATAAATAGAGAATAGTAAGGACCTACTAAGCTTAAAAAAAAAAGAAATTAGTTTTTTGTTCCAATATTATTTCTTAAGTGTTTTCCCATCAAAATTGAAAGATGCATTTTTTTATCAAAGAATATAATTTTTTCATTTAAATTTAATAAAATTTTAGTTATTTGTTCCAATTTGATGTTTTAAAAAATCTTATAACCACTTATAATTGGTTAAAAATTCAATTAGAAATAAAATAGAAGATACAAACTTGAATTAAATAATGGAAAAATAGTCTCCCAATACCAACAAATATCAATTTCAATGTTTTTCAATAATATGAGAAAATGCATGTGAAATCTTGTGATGGCAGATATAAAAAGTCAATTTTGAATTCAAGACACCAACCTTTGTTCAATTACAATTGTTTTTATTTTATCCATGTCGATACAATATTATCAAAATTTCATTCAAGACACCAACATTAGTTTTATTATAAGTGTTTTTATCTTATCCACTTCAAGACAATAATTTTATTTCCACATCCTTTAATTTTTTTTACCATTCGTATTTTTAGTTACATTTCTTTAGTTTTATACATCTTCAACAAATTCTTCATGAAAAAGTGAAATCATTTAGATTTATAACTTAAAGCATTGATTTTTTTTTAATATTGAATTACAAGTTGAAGAAAATCTGGAGAAACATAAAAAATATTGATCCCTAGTTAAATTAAAATTAAACAAAGAAACTATATAATGAATAGGCATCCAATCCAAAATCCAATATAATGATTTTGTGAATATATTAAGCATCCAATGAAATTTTCTGACACTCGAAACGGAGAAAACCAATGGCCAGCCCTAGTCACAAAAGAGAGAACCAATGGCCAACCCTAGTCACAAAATTTCGTTGCATCCACATGTTTTCAAACATGCAAAACCCAAAGAAAATATGTGTTATTCCCAAAATGTAAATCTAGAAAATGTGAATCTTCTTCATTGGAATGTTCGACATCTTTACTCTTTAAAAAATTATTTACTTACCGAGTGACTAGTCTCGTGATGATTCCATGAAACCAGTTATGAAAACAAGTTATCTTAATTAAAAAACAAAAATATTTAGCATCTCATTCATGTAGCTAGATTCATTAGTGACCAATATCTTGAGTTAGCTTATTAAGTGGGATAACCTAATCTCAAAAATTATCTTGATTCATGCTATCACTAGGTTCATCAATGAGCACTATCTTGACTTATTTGATTTTATTAAGCTAGAAACATGGTCACAAAACTTATCTAGATTCCTTTTTTTACTTGGGTGAGTTATAGGTCTAGAATGTAATTTATGACTAAGTTGGCCTAACATTAGGGTTTTCTTTTATTTTACTTGAATGAGGATTAAATCTAGATTGTAAGTTATAACTGAGTGAGACCTCTACTCTTTTAGTCTTATTTTAATTTTATTGGTCAACCAATACCTTCTTTTATAAAAATTGCACCAAGATGAAAGAGAATAAACTATACCCAATTAATGAAACTAAAATGAAAAACTTATTTACATTGATTTATTACAGTTAACCTTAATTATACTATTCGTTCATTAAACAAGATAATCATAAAGTTAAACCTATAATTAAATATCCATATTGTTGTGTGAATTTATTTTTTTTCCATGTTGCAATGTTTTATTTTTTTTTGGCACGACTAAGTTGAACAATGATTTGTTCCCACCCAGTTGTGTTGTGCTACAACACAACTGCTTGCCAGATTGACATTTCTTTAGAAATATCGGGAATCCATCCCAAAACCCTAATTATCACATTATCTCCAGTAAAATCAAGATACATATTGACTAGTATGAACTTTATTTCCCAGCCTTGATGCTTAGGTGCACTGCTTTAGATAGAGTAGAATCAAGCACGCCATAGAAGCCACACAAAATAGCAAACGAGAACCCACCTTCCATGATTTTCAGAAATATTTCATTTCTCGTCATTTTTAACAAGATACGTACGAGATCGTCATGAAGAGTCTCGTGAAGGATATAGAAGAGGAAAACTGGAACGTTGCGGGTCTTCTTGTGGTTGCATATATTGTGGAGCGATATGAACATGTTTCTACGCACAGAATAGAGTGTGTGCTTTTGTTAAAGAAGATGTTAAGATTGACTCAATACACAAAATAGATGGATGGAGCAATAGTTACATGCTCCATCCATTGTGTGATGTGCTGTAACTGAGTAGTCCAAATTTACCCTTTGAGTACTGGAAACTTTAAATTAACAATAATGATGCTGGAAAATTTTTATATTCAGTGGGTGGCTTGTCAAACGACTCCCATTAAGTAAAGGGTTTTAAGTTATGAATGTATCCAGAGTGGCCCTGCTATACAGTCTAATAAGTCTTTAGGTCAAAGAAGCCTGCACATTGATTTCTATAGAACATAGAGCCCACTGAAAATAGATTTTTGAAACTCTGATTATTAACTAGATTTGTTAAGGAATTTTTGAATGGTAGTTTTACCATGGGAAATTTTGAACCATAAACAATCGACGAGGACTATCTTAGAAACGATAAAAAGAGGAAATAATTGAGAAATGCAAAATAATGGTCCATGCAATCAAAAGAATAGAAAGCACAGAAGACTCTATTCCACCATTAGCGTCAGATCACGGGACCTTAGAGAAAATAAATCATTGACCCTAAAGATCCTAGTAGGACTAGAAAACATGAACTCCTCACAACTTCCTTGAAGAGATAAAATGATCGTTGTTCATCTCATGTAGAAACCAAGAAACAAAAGAATGGGAGCAGTTGAGAAGCACACATATTTATCTTTTCTACTTTGGTATTGAGGGCTGGAATATACAACCTCCAAAAAATGTCCTTGGAAATATAAATGAATCGTTGTTCGGCTCATGGAAAAACCAAGAAACCCAATAAGAAGAAGAATCGGAATAGATACGAAGCACGCATACTTATCTATGCTATTTCGGTATTCGGTATTCAGAATTTTCTTGGAAAGAGAAAACTAATGGAAAAAACAAGAAACTCAAGAAGCAAAAGAATCAGAACAGTTACACAAATAGCTATCATTGCTATTTCAGTATTCAGTCTTCTTGTCAAGATAATGTAAATGTTGGAGCTGATAGTGGGCAGGGTCACACATGACAAGTGTTGGTGGTTGACAAGTGAGAGAAGAATAGTGTAGCAGGGAAACAAATGGTGAGAAATAATACGACCATCGCATGATAGAGTGACGGCGTAATTAGGAATAGAATATAAACATTTTTATATTTTTGTATGATTATATGCATGTTTATTTTGAAATAAAGAGTAAATAATTTTAATCTAATTTGTCGCCATATAAGATATTATTTTTTGTTTTTCAATATCATTTAAAAACTACTTCAAAATTATATCTGTATATATAGAGGGTTGTTAGATATATGATGTAAATTACATTAATTGCTATTTAATTATTTAAACTTTTCTTGTAATATTTAATTAATTATTTAGAGTTATATATATATCTATTAGTTATAATAGATATGATATCTTGAAAATTGTCATGTTTTAGAAATTAAATTAGGAAATTAGTTGGGAGTATTGTTAGAAATGCATTAAATATAAATGGACACTTGCCAATGAAATAATGAATCCATAACTAAATAAGTTTAGGACACAAGCTTATTTAAAGCTTGCTTCTCTCCTCTTCCTATTGCAAGAGAGTTGACAGAGGTCATATGAGAACTTCAATGATACAAATGATGTGAAGGAAACTCCATCAAAATGATCAATTGATGATTGGTATGAAAATTGGTTAGCCTATTTTAAGGAAAATAAAATTGAGTTTTTTTCTTTTAATGTGAGATTGATGTTTAGTTTCGATTTTAATATTTATCAAATTATTTGCAACCCCTTAATTCTTTTGACTTGGCTCTATAATTTATATTTTTTACTTTAACGGCTCTTTGCAAAAGTACAAT
Organism: Pinus albicaulis; assembly: GCA_034641835.2. Classification (NCBI taxonomy): domain Eukaryota; kingdom Viridiplantae; phylum Streptophyta; class Pinopsida; order Pinales; family Pinaceae; genus Pinus; species Pinus albicaulis. The sequence continues at coordinate 802,199,425 of CM076569.1, forward strand.
AATTCATTTTGTTTGGTTTGAGGCAGAGAAACTTTTGAGCTCACACACTATTTCCTTTTCTAGTGGTTCATGCCATCCCTCTACCAACTGAAAGATTTTTTTTTTAGTTTTATCATCGAGCTCTAGATTTTATGATGACCCTGTGTTTATTTTTTTGGAATGAATAAAGCCCCCTATAGTTTGTTTTCTATCAAGATCTTGAATTTGTGGTGACTGTATTGATTGTTTTGGTTTGGGTAATTTTCACTTCCAAGACAAAATAAAAATGTTAGCAAGCCAAATCTACAACCACCATTTCTACACCATAAGGTGTTTTCCTTTGAGAACAACTCCCCCAGCTTCCACCCTCTACCAATTTGAACCATCAGATAGAATGCTAGATTATTGAGGATTTTTAGGCCGTTAGATTAATAGTTAATATTTAAGATGAAACTAATAGTTAGTGTTCACATTCAAAAAGTAATGAAAAGACTGCTTCTTGCTTCATAGTTTCTTTATTTCTTAATCAGAAACATTCTGTTCACAGATGGATAAGAGGTACTCCTTAGAAGCTTGAACCACAACAAGAAAGTTAATGACATTGGGGCCAATCTACTGAGCTTTGGTATCTTCCATTTTGGTAATGTTTTGTTGGACATCATCTCAAGCCTCGACCCCATGAAATATGTTGTTGAACTAGGTTGGAGGTTGACTATTCTAAAGCATGTCACGAGCTTGAAATTTTTCATGAAACCTATGTTACCACCTCTATTTCTGTTGTCAAAATATATTTTTTCATGTTTTGGATCCTATGAAGGGATTGTTATATGCTTTTTTTTCCCTTTGTATGTACGTGTTTCTATGGATGGTTGCATGTTCTTGCTCTTATTAGCAGGGGTTTAAATATTGTTTATGTTTTTGTGGATTTATTTTTCTTATGATTACTCTTTTTTGTCTATTGTAGAGCAATCCAATGTGATTCAAGTAATAGGGACTGGTTAAGCTCCTATAATAGCAGTAGTGAGAGGGATGTGAGGCAACGAAAATGATGGTTGGTTATGATACATGATCTTTATGGGTCAACAGTTTCCGTTGCATCAATGGTAACTTCTTTTGTTCCTTCAGTTGGTACAGATAGGGTTAGTTGCTGAAACCCTATAGCTTGGCTTATCCTTAGACCAAGGAATATGGAAGAAGGCAGTTGATGCCATGAGCTCGACTGGAAGCTTGGAGAAAACGTGGAGGAAGTGATTGTTTGGGATCCAAATTTGAGCTTGTGGGCAAGGATTGTGGATTGGTTGTCATGCATAATGGGATATTGCTTGGAGAATCAATTAACATTTCCCAAAAGGGAGGAAATTTTCTGATTGACAAGGATAATGGAAGATCAAGGTGTTCATCCCTTAATTCTCATGTTGCAAGTCCTCACAACAGTGGATATTTTTCTTTCGTCTTGTTGACCTATCATGTTTATAGGGACATTGTGATGAGTTTTATTGTTCAAGGAGAACGTCAATATAGTAAGCCCATTGTACAAATAGCCATGAGACATGTTAATCATATGTAAGCGTTCTTGTATTTGTGGCTTTGGAAAAAGCAATACATATGAGCATGGATGATTGCTATCTATTCTCACAAAAGTTGAGGGAGGAGCACTATCAAGAATGTGAGATTTTTGTTTTGTTAGACATTCTATAAAAACCTTTTGATCCTTATTTTTTTCATGGGATAGAAACATGTTTTCTACGGTTGGGTTTTCATATTTTTCCACAAACCCAAAATAATAATGTTTGTTTGTTTGTTGTTTAGTTTACCAAATGTTATTGTGAGTTGTATGTGTTGTTTTTTCTAGTTATAATCATTTATCCATGATCATTACTTGAGACCATCGATATACTTTTCTTTGTGGGATTTTTCGTAGAGATCTATGGAAGATTCTAAGGAGGGCATCAAAACCCACTCTCCATACAATTCATATCATTATTGTGACAGGGAAGGGGGGGAAGTGGGTGGGGGTGTGGATTTTCTATGTTTAGTATAATGTTATGCTCTTATATTATTTAATGGTGATGAGAGTTGTTTTATTTAATAACCAAAATTAAATATAGAGGTTGAAATGATAAAAATCATTATTTAATCTTGATTAGTGCTTTAATGATTGGGTTTTGGCTTGTTGTGACCTTTTTTTTTAATCACGAGTAACCATAAATTCATGATGTTATTAATCAGAAATACTTTTATTATCAATATGTATAACAAAATTCTAAGATCAAACACCATTAATCCCATTAACCAGCGTAAAAATGCAAAAAATTGATTTTAAGTGACGAAAGTTTTGCATGACTAATAAACAAATGTCAAGCATATATCAATCTCAATTCTGTCATAACAATAAATTAATTCACTGACACATAACAAATCAATTTTCTTTATTTTTCTTTCCCATTATATCTTACCCAACCATATATCAAACTCGACTTTTTCACAACAATAGCTTAAGTCACTCTCAAATAACAAATCAATTTTCTTAATTTTTCTTGCTCATTCTAGCTTACCCAAGTTGTGACTTTATTGTTATGTACTATTTCATTTGTGGATATTTTATAATTTTAGGAACATTTTTTTGTTGTTAGATCAAAGAAATAAACATGGTTATTTTATGCCTATAGTGAGGATAACCTTAACCTCCGCACATAAATCCTTATTATTCATCTCTACTACATGTCATGATGTGAATATTCCTATAAAAAAATTGAGAAAAAAGTTGAATCTTGATTACTATATATCTTGAAGTATAGAAATAATAAATGAGTTTTCATGCAATATGATATTATTTATATGATTGATTAATGAATTTTTTCATGTTCTCATGATTTATTAAATTGTTATATATATATATATATATATATATATATATATATATATATATATATATATATATATATATATATATATATATATATATATATATATATATATATATATATATATATTAGTGGAAATCTTATTTTTTACAACGCATAAAAAGAGCATGTATAATATGTTTGTAGAATGCTTAAAATATCTAGTGTATCTAAATATTGTGAGTCAAATATATGAATTCATTGTTTATATAAGATTATGTTTACTGTTATAACATTACATAATTCATGACCTCTACACCATCTCTATTAGTGACTAGCATTCACATGCACAAAAGCCACTAAGGATTATTCTCAAAAATTGAATACAACTTTATCTTCAAATATCATTATACATTATATTTCATTGACTAATCTCCTCCTCACAGAAAATTATAAATTCAATAAGTATTTTTTTTCATTAAGGCGATGGAAGGAATATGATGTCATTCATTACAGTGGTGGATGGATATGAAGTCATCTTGTTGTTGAGGCACTAGTGCAAGAATAAACATTATATTATTAGTATGAAAGAATTGAACATAATTCATGACCTTTAAACTCTCTCTATTATTAGCCTCCATTCACATCAACTCAAGCCATTAAAACATGTTCTCAAAATTTGAATACAAATTTATCTTCGGATATCATTATACATTAAATTTCCCTTGCTACTCTCTTCCTGGTAGACCATTATAAAACCTATAAGTAGCACTTTTTGTTAATGTGATGGAAGGAATATATGGTGATTGGATTGATGAGTAGTAATGATAAGTCAATATTTTAGATTATGTCCACCGGGACTATCAGCCAAAAGTGATCAATTAACAAAAGAAGTAATATAAATGATTTTATGAGTTGCTAAAAGATTTCATACAATTTTAATTAATGTTATGAAATGATGGAATGATATACATACAATGACATTTATTGTTTGCAATGATTATCAACATAGTTTACTTGCACAAAAGAAAGAAATAGGAGCCCACGAGCAACATCAATATGTATGCATAGAGGGAGGGGCTCCGTGTGGTGTGAGAAACTGTCCTTGGTTCAGGATCCAATTAATTTCTTGGTACATTCAAAGGATTGAGTGTGAGAAGATACTTAATCCTAAAATCAGTCTCCTTCGACTGTGATGTTAGTATGACATCCTCACACGTTCATTTTAGCATCACTAAAGTTCCCATAATTCCTACTTAATTACTCCTTGTTGTTAGGCTCCTTTGAATTTGTAGTGCAACATCCAAGAGTTGGAGCATTGGGTGGGCATTGAGGTGCAACTGCAGGCACGTAGAAGGTTCTCCTACTGATGAAACCCCAATAAACGAATGAACTTTAAGTTGGTATGAATGAGTTGGAAGGTGGAGATTTGGTTTAGGATCAACAAGCACCAATAACTCTGCTTTGTCTTTAGCCTTCACTTGCTTCTCCTTCTTTTATTTTGCAGTGCAACATATATGAGATGGACTTGGATATTACACTATCAAGATGGTTAGATAATTGTAATTTCCATTTCAAAATTTCAAAATCATTTCATTTGCAACTAAATCTATAATAGTGCATCAGTAAATATAATGCATTATAGCATTGAAAAAATTTGTGCATCAAGTAATAATTATCACATCAACACATGAGAACACTATCTTTCTATGTGGAAACCATTATGGGAGAAAACCACAAATTCTCTCCTCTTAAATATTTCATATCAACTGTACGATTTTTATTAGAACCATCCAGAAAGAGACAACTTGATGCAGGAGCATCAAAGCTAAATTTTCATTATTCATTTGTGTAATTTAGGGGGTGAGGTGTTTTAATTATTTTGCTCATTTTTAATAAATTAAGAGAGAAAATATAAATGTGAGGATTATTGTGAATATTCCTTAAATAATTAGGATATGAGTGGAGTTTAATTAGCTATATAATCTAGGGATTAGGAATTCCATAAACGGGACTTAGTTGAGCCTAGAAAAGGGATAAATATAATTTATATTTTAGTTGAGATTTGTGTGGAGGAATTTATGGAGTGGAATAAATTAATATTTATGTATAAATAGGAGGGTTGTGTGAGGAAGAAATATAAGTGAGGAAGTGAGGAATATAGAGAGAGTGAGAAATGGATTGAGAGCTTTTTGTAAAGGGATGAGAGCCGAAAGGCCATCCACTGTAATATTTGGCCAAGGAATTTCTTGTGTATTTATATCTCAATATAATTGTGTTTGTATAAGCTCTCTTTTATTTATGTACATTTTAACCAGCTGCAAATGTTTTTTTAATGAAGAATTTATGTGAGAGTTTTCATGCTGAAGGAAGCGCACACGAGTTTATATATCCTAGGATCTATTTAACCCAGTATCCTGGCATCATTTTGGTATCAAAGTTTGAAAGATGCATGTTCTACATTTTGTTTTTAATCTTCAAGTATATTGATATGCCATAGATTAGTATGGAGATTGCATGGAGACGATTTTCATTGTGGAGGGTGATACACAATTTTAAAGTGCTATAGTGGAGTGCAGCCTTGGTGTGGATGCAGGCAAGGACCCTCAGGCAATATGTTAAAAAATTGGAAGCATTGGACTATTCGAGCTTTATTAACATAACTATATAACTATGCAATGTTATTCAAATGGATACGCAGTCACCATGTTCATGGTTTCATATTTTAGTGTATATAGTTCGACTTTCCAGTAATGCAGAGTGGTATGTCATTTGCGTTGAGTTTAGTACAGTCAAGATAATATGACTGTGGATCCAAGCTACAGATATCGATATTTTATTTGCATTGACATTTGCTGGTTATCATGGCATAGAAACTACGTTGAAATTTCTGGTTATATTGGTATATTCATTGCGTGAAGAATTGTTGGCGCGATGAGAGTTGAGTGTGGAGCTAGCACGGATTCCAATGAAGGTGGTTTATGGATCTTTGAGAGGCAGTGGTGCCTGCTTGGGCCGGTTCAAATCAAAAAGTAGAGAAGGGAGATAACGTTTGGGTGAAATCATGGAGTTTTTCTATGTGTGGAGGAGCCGTACATGGGAATCGAGGATATAATTCCAGCGTAAATACTCCTGCCAAATATGTGTTGGCATATGCGTAGGGACTGCAAGAGACTAGTGGCCTTGACCACAATGCAGAGAAGCATTGTCGATGGCTTAATGGCAACACTTCCAGAAATACATAGTAAATGATTTTGTTTTGAAAAACCAATTCCACATTTGATAATGCAATAATTTTTTATTCCATTTGTTATATGTTATAATTGATATAGTTGCACATAGAATGATCAAGAATGAACAAGTTTGGAGATTGAATCTGGGACTTAGTATAATTGAACATTTTGCTATACTAATTTGTGAAGTGGAAATTGTTCATTCTACATAAAAATTTTGGAAGCCAATCACACCAATGCACTTAAAAAAGAGGCATGTGCGGAGCTTGTGAAAGAGGTGCGGCTCCAGCAGAAAATTCAAGGTATGGATCTAGTATTTCCACGGTATGACCTTATAGCATAAGAAAAGGTCACTGGGATTAATCCAGGTAAAATTTTTGCAAATAATTCATGTATGTTTTTTTTGGAGAATGTAATCTTGAAAGGATATTTGGTTACATTAAGGTTTCATGTTTTTAAAGAAAGAAATTGAAATTGAAGAGATTGAGATGAGGGAACTTGGCTTAAGCTAAGAGGGGAGATTGCGCATACTTTGAAGGTTTTTAACATTATTTTATGGGAAAGATTTATGTTAGAAAATTGCTCGAAGATATTTATTTGCTGGGGAGAAAATGGACCTTGTGCATTCAAAGTAAGTTAGTAGAGGCTTGAATGTATTCCTAAAAGAATACACGAGAGAAGGGTTGGATCCTTTCAACCACAGGAAGATTCAAGGTAAGTGCTCATTGAATGAATCAATATTCATTGAGTAGAGGTATTTTAAAATCTGGATGATTAAATTTCCTTGCCATACTCGAGAAGATGATCTTTTGTAAATGTTATGAAAGAGTGGAAATGTTACAAATGCAGAGGTATAAAAGAATGGAAAATGAATGAAAAAATGTGCTAATCCTGGGTGATATAAAAAGAAGTATGAATTTTTATATGAGAGGGTTTATTATGCATAATTTGGATTCTTCACAGTTTTGGTGAAGTCATTTCGGACCAAAGTTTGTAGTTAGAAAAAGGAGAATTCTTTTGATTTGTGATTAAAACTGATAAGAATGGAGTATGAGAGAGAGTGAAGATTTTACATCCTAAAATGTATTAGGGGTCTATATTTGTTGGAGGATTGTATAACTTGAATTAAGTCAAAATATCAACTATCATAATTATTGGGTCAAGCCTTGAAGTCAAAATAGATGTTAGGTTAAAATGAAAGTTTGGATAGCTTGAGCTAAGATTGAGTATTTTTCTCCAAGATGAAGAGTTGATGTAAAGTATGAATTCAAAGAGTCATAAGCTAAGTCAAAGGTTTGTACGTAATTGGGTGCATGATTGGCAAATTCTGACACCCAAATAATTGGTCATTGTAATACATGAGTTACTAAAGTGTTGTTTGTAGCAAAGTGAAGCAAGAGAATTTCCAGAAATGACTCCAAGACAGAGAACCAAAAGATACCAAACGCAGGAATACATCTTGCATTATTGAATGGAAAGTGGGAAGACTTGCTGAAAAGTGGATTCGAATGAAATCCACACGTGAATAGATGAACTTCACAAATGAGGAGAAGATGACTGTTGATAGTCATTTCCAAAGATTTGATGAATACCACAGCAGAAGGAAGAATAAGGAAAATTCCAATGTAAGTGGCATATACGATTAGTTGACTAATGAATATTATGAGTGGGAGAAGGCTAAGATAACAATTCACCTTGAATTGTTAATGGAATTGTTGCAGAAAAATGTGAAATAACAGACACATGGTTGGACCATGAAAAATAAGGTAAAGTGGCAGAGAATACACGCAAAGAGGGAAAAATAGGTAAATATACAATTGGCAGAAGAGCCAAGGAAGATCGAGAAGATGATGAGGTGTGAAGAACTCAGAGAGGCTGAGTTTAAAATGGAAGTTTCCATTTGTGGCCCAAAACAGGGAGAAATTCTGGGTGAAGTAATTAATGAGGAAGATCTCATGAACTATTGGGATAGTTTAGAGGAATCTGAAGATGTGTTGATGAGAGTAGTCGATGAGGCTATGAAACCCTACGTTTTTAAATATCACAGTTTATGTATGTTTGCGAGATGTGCAAAAGATGGTGGACATTCTGATGAAACTGTCACAGAGATGAATGAAACTCTTGAGGTGAAGTGTGATGTAAAATGCCTTTCAGAGGAGGAAGGTACCGATTTGTTGTAGCAGGAAGAAATCGTAAATGAATTTTTTCTTAGGGTATGATAGCCAGTTAAAGCTGTTATGGAGCAGAAGCATAGTGTAAATACCAAAGAGATATTCCAAGGAGGTAAACAAATGTATTTGTTTAATGAATTTGATGACACAATTTTATAATGTGATGAAATAGAAACCAGGATAACTCAGAAAAATTTCTAGAAGAAGAATGAAGCTGGGAATGAAGGTTATGCTAAAATGATGAAAATATTTCACCTGGAAATTGAGTTCTTGGAACGATGGCTTAAGGAACCTGATGGCAAAGTAAAAGTTGCAGAACTTGATCTAGAAGAAATCATAGTTACTATGCATGATAGGGGTGAAATCTTTTTAACATATATAGAGTTGACAGAATGTTATAACTTTTTAGATAATAATGTAAATATAGGTACAAAAACTGACATTAATAGATATGATTTCGAACTGACAGAAATTGAACATAAATTATTTGGAGTTGAGATGGAAGATCAAGAGAAGCAAGAAAGTTATGTCCATACAGACATAAGGGAGACAGAAATATTGATCCAGCAGGATAAAGATAAAAGTAGCCAGCAGTTCAAAACAGGATCTACTAAAATCTAGAAATTTGATGATGGGAGATTGGTGCTTGAAGCATCAAAAGAGACCGAAAGTTCTTATCTCTTTAGAACTAACAGTTTATTGGTGAATGTAGGTAGAGAATTGGAGGAGAAAGTTGTTGCTATAAAAGAAATAAAATATGATAGTTGTGATCAAGAAGAAACTCTTGGTTATTCTTCGCTTCAAAAAGTTGATTGATCAACACAGTTGGAGACGAAAGCATTAGACAGAGAGGAATTACTCTGAGGAATTAGCGAAATAAAGTGTTGGAGAAGTCGATGGAATCCGATTGAAAGAGTGAGTGATGAGTTACTAAATCGAGTTGATATTTTGAATGACCAGCGACAGAACAAAGTTTGGAATCCTGGAGGGAGAAATTCATCAGAACTTGTGGCTGTCGCATTATTACAGAAAAGTGATGGACCTCATAGACAAGAGTCTATGGAAACTTCTCTACATGGGGTGTCTGATGCAGGACCATCAAAGCTAAATTTTTATTATTCATTTATGTAATTTAGGGGGTGAGGTGTTTTGATTATTTTATTAATTATTTTTCTCATTTTTAATAAATTAAGAAATAAAATATAAATGTTAGTATTACTGTAAATATTCCTTAAATAATTAAGGATATGAGTGGAGTTGAATTATGTAGATAACCTAGGGATTAGGAATTCCATAAACAGGACTTAGTTGAGCCTAAAAAAGGGATAAATCTAATTTAGATTTTAGTTGAGATTTGTGTGGAGGACTTTATGGAGTGGAATAAATTCATATTTATGTGTAAATAGGAGGGTTGTGTGAGGAAAAAATATAAGTGAGAAAGTGGGGAATACAGAGAGAGTGAGAAATGGGTTGAGAGCTTTTTGTAAAGGGCCGAGATCCGTAAGGCCATCTGCTGTAATATCTGGCGAAATAATTTCTTGTGTATTTATATCTCAGTATATTTGTGTTTCTATAGGCTCTCTTTTATATATGTATGTTTTAAGAAGTTGCAAATTTTTGTTTAATGAAGAATTTATGTGAGAGTTTTCATGTTGAAGGAAACACACACGAGTTTATATATGCTAGGATCTGTTTAACCCAATATCCTGGCATCAATACCATTCCCTGAAAAATACAAGTACTGACTAGGTTTTAGCTACAACCAAATTGAGGAATCAACGCCGAAATGATGCAAACACTAACATGCTATGGGAAAGAACCTGATTAAGGCACCACCATATGAATTTTTTAGGAAACAAATTGATTAATGAACCAACCTCTAAATGTTGCAGGAGGTAACCTAATTGAGTAACCAACCTTAGTGGAGGCACTCATCTCCTTCAATCTATAGTGGAAAACTTTCAACAATATTTCAGACACAATCAAAAAGCATCATAAATAATATAAGTTTTGAGAAACATATGATAACACTATTTTCACAAGTTTGATCATCAAGTTGTCACAAACTTCTCATTAAGATACTACCAATGTTGTTAAGCCTTATTCATCAGGAGACCTATTCATCGCAACAACTTGTTCATCAATATAATATAATAATACCTTTCCGAGATACCAATTTTTTCATACATACAAAACCTATTCATAAAGCCTAAGACATTTTCATAAGCCCCAAAACAAAAAATATAGATTTATAACATCAACCATACATCGTTTGATTATTTGTAACCCTTGGAAATATCATAGCTGAGTTCTCGCCATTTCCTCCTTTCCAAAAGTAAACATGGTTTGAAAATTATCTCAAAAACCATATAAAACCATAAAATATGACCCTTTTAGGGCATGTCTTCAAGCCAAGTGTAATCATACGTGGTGAGTCATGAGACCGGACATGTGTTGGCCCTACATGCAGGAATCCGTGGGTCACAATACCAAAACGCCAAATGAGGAACCAATCGATGGAGGAAAACACGTCAATGGTTAGGGTTCACACATGCTGCCATTATCGAGTTCCACCATATCTCTTCCTTCCATGTAATAGGTAGATTAACATGATCTATTAATGTGATTTACTAATTATTAACGCATGTTTTTAATATTAAGTAGAAATTTTCTAATTGTTAACACATGCTTGATTGAGGTGCAGTTGGAGAGCACATAGATAATTCTCCTACTGCTCACGCCTTAACAGAAGAATGAAAGTTACGAGGGTGTGAAGGAGTTTGAATATGGGGATTGGGTTTAGGATCAACAAGCACGAGTAGGGGTTGTGATGATGGCTAGAATGACCATCACCTCCAAGAAATTGATCATTGCTGCTTTTATGTGCTCCTTGAAAGTGTTGGGTTGGTTGACTTCGACTACCAACCACAAGTAAGGGGCCTGCTTTAAATGACAACATCCACATAAGTAGGGCAACCAGAATAACAGAAAAATCATTTAGCATTTTCCTAGGGAATGGCATCATCGTTTTAATAAATGTGTCTTCAACTGATTGATCGATTCGGTTAGATGATTGATGGTCGTTAATGAGAGTTATGAAAAAGTGATTTGGTGGACATAGATCATATATTCGGTGGATGCATACAATACATTACTGTAACTCACATTGAGAGATCATATGTTCTATAAATACAAGACGGACAAGGCGAGGAGCCTAAGTAGACACATTTTTTTATATGTGAGATGGTTAATCGATCGGCATATTGAATTGAATTCAAATTAATTGTAATGTGGACCATTGATAGATCCTTCGTTCATAGGGCAGATGGCTTAAGAACTTTGGGCGTTGAATGTGTGCACATAGGGTGGAATAGTATTGTGTGACTAGCTTTGGATCTTTGACTTAATGCTTTGTGACCGTTTGATACATCTCTACTGTCAAACTGACTTCCATGCATGGAAAGGCAAAGGCGATATATATATTCTAAGTATATACAAATTAGAACATGGCAAGTTAGATTTAATCCGTAGAGAATTGAGTTCATAGGCATTAGCAAATCCAATTCCATCTAACCCAACATATAACATATAATCGAGTTTAACAGTAAAATTCAAAATCAATTATCTTAAATAATGACAAGATCCAAAACACTCCAAGAATAATATGAATTTCTTATACTCACTGAACATGGCCAACAATAATCGATTTTAACAGTAAAATCCAAGATCAATTATCTTAAATAAAGACAAGATCCAACACACTCCAAGAATAATATGATTTTCTCATATTCACTGAACATGGCCAACAATTTTACAACTTACATGGTTTATCAAAACTACTTTCCAATCAAAAGTCCCAAAGACCATCAAACTAGAATCAAATGGATGATACTCAAATTGTCTAGGACAATACTTCTTCTTAATCGTTGTAGATTTTTTTTAAAGTTCCTTATCAATTTGGAGATATGGTAAGTGGTTGGGAACATACAAGGGGTGATTTTGGCTGCAGGAATAGAACTAGAAAATAAAATAGATTTACCATTGCTTGTGCCTAGCTTGTTTTTCTTGCATGACAAAAGTGTTCCAGATCCTATTCCAGTTTCGCGCCCTTTTAAAATGATGAAAAAACCCTTTATCTATAATTATATGGAAGAAATTAAAAAAAAAATCAAATATTGTTTGTTCTCTCTCCAACCAACTTAGAGGTAAATTGTCAAGAACCTTTAAAATAGTGAACAAGGTTGTGATAAAATCCCGTTGATAATGTAATCCCTTCCTTTCATGTAATATGATCGTGTATAGTTATGAGAACTTCCTGTAGGAGCATTTCCAAACATCATATATAGCCTCCCACCCATTGCTAAATGTTGTTTGACCTCATTATCAACAATTGAGGAAATGATATAATGATCATCACGAGTAAAGAACACACTCACATTCCCTCTTATGTTGGTTATTGTATATAAAGTATGTGTAGGATTTTGTCGTAAATCCCACAATTTGATTTCCTAATCAAATGATGGAGTCACAAACAAGTATGGGGAATAATGAGAAAATATTACCTCATTTTTATGTTCACGTTAGAGACCTTCAAAATCTTTAATTGTTTTCCACTGGACACCTCACATAGAGAAACTTGTTTCGAATATCCACTAGCGAGGAAATAATTATCTATTGCATTAATATGGACAGATGTTAATTTCTCAAACTCTTCATATGTGTAAGTGGCAGGGTTTCTACTATTCTTATCTTGGAAGGGTCATTGTTGAGCCAATGGAATCCAAGAATACTAGGATTTACTAAAACTCACTCAACGTGGCCAACAGTTTCACCCCTTCCACGATTGATCACAACGACTTCCCCATCCAATGTCCTAAAGAGCATCTACCTAGAATCAAATGGATGATACTCAAATTATTTTAGATGAAACTTCTTGTTAATCTTTGTAGAGTTTTCAGTAGAGTTACAAGTTCCTTTGCAATTTGGTATTAGGGTTTTCCTTAAAACACTATTATTTTCATTAAAAATATATTAAATTAAATTTTATGGGAGAATGACATGTACATGGTCTGCCTTAATGTTTATGGGAGAAATGATATGTACATGGTTTTCCTTAAATTTTGCCTTAAGTTTAAAAAATATAATAAATTAAAGTTTATGGGAGAATGACATGTACATGGTTTGCCTTAAATTTTATGGTAGAAATGAGATGTACATGGTTTTCCTTAAATTTTGCCTTAAGTTTATGGGAGAAATGACATGTACATGGTTTTCATTAAAGTTTTCTTTAAAGTTTATGGGAGAAATTACACAGAAATGACATGTCCATAGTTGCCAAAACACTAGCAAATGTCTTAAAGTTTAAGGAGAAATTACATACAAATGACATGTACATGGTTCCCAAAACACTAGCAAATTCTTCAAAATTTATGGGAGAAATGACATGTACATTTTTTTCCTTAAATTTAGCCTGGAGTTTATGGGAGAAAGCCTTGCATTTATGGGAGAAATGACATGTACATGGTTTTCCTTAAAGTTCGCCTTGATTTTTTTTGGAGAAATGACATCTATAAATGACATGCCTTAAAGTTTTCCTTGTCTAGAGTTTAAGGGAGAAATGAATTGTACATGGTTTTCCTTAGATTTTTCCTTATAGTTTATGGGATAAATGGCATATTTATGGGAGAAATGACATAGAAATGACACACCTTAAATTTTTCCTTGAGTTTATGGGAGAAATGCCACATGTACATGGTTTGCCTTAAAGTTTGCCTTAAATTTTATGGGACAAATGACAGAGAAATGAAATGTACATGGTTCCCAAAACACTAGCAAATGCCTTAAATTTTATGGGATAAATTACATGTACATGGTTATCCTTAAAGTTTTCCTTGAGTTTATGAAAGATGTGACATGTACATGGTTATCCATAAAGTTTTCCTTAAAGTTTATGCGAAAAATGACATATAAATGACATGTACATGGTTCCAAAAACACTAGAAAATCGCTTAAAGTAAAGTTTTCCTTAAATCTTATGGGAGAAATGACATAGAAATGACATGTACATGTTTTTAGAAACACTAGAAAATTCCTTAATGTTTATGGGAGAAATAGCATGTACATGGTTATCCTTAAAGTTTGCTTTGAGTTTATGGGAGAAATGGGAGAAATGACATATACATGGTTATCCTTAAAGTTTTCCTTATTTTCTATGGGAGAAATGACATAGAAATGACATGTACATGGTTCCCAAAATGCTAGCAAAATGCCTTAAAGTTTATGGGATAAATGACATGTACATCGTTTCCAAAAACACTACCATTTTCTTTAAAAATATATTAAATTAAAGTTTATGGGAGAAATGACATGTACATGGTTGGCCTTAAATTTTATGGGAGAAATGACATGTACATGGTTTTCCTTAATTTTTTCCTTGAGTTCAACAATGAAGTGATGTTGTCATCCAAAGATGATAATTATCCAAGAAAACCAAGTATGTGCATAAGTTTAAATTGGTATGCTTATTTATGAACTTAATTGAAATAAATATGCTTCTAGAAATGAAAATATAATGATAGGTTCTACAAAATGGATGTAGACTAATGTTTAATATATGCATGTATGCATGTATGTCTAGTGCAGCTATTTTGTGCATGTGAAAGTTGTGTGAAGGATGAACATTAGCCAAGAAAACCAAGTATGTGCATAAGTTTAAATTGGTATGTTTATTTATGAATTTAATTGAAATATATATGTTTCTAGAAATGAAAATATAATGATAGGTTGTACAAGATGGATGTAGATTAATGCTTAATATATGCATTTATCCATATATGTCTGGTGGAGTTGTTGCATGCATGGGAAATTTGTGTGAAGTCAATTATCCTCCACATAGAAATGAAAATATAATGATAGGTTTTACAAGATGGATGTAGACTAATGTTTAATATATGCATGTATGCATCGATGTCAGGTGGATTTCTTGTGTGCATGTGAAAGTTGTGTGAATAAATTTATCCTGCACACTAGTATTATTCATTATAAGTTGTACAAGATGGATGTAGACTAATGTTTAATATACACATGTATTTAAGTATGTCGGGTGGAGCTGTTGTGTGCATGTGAAAGCTGTGTGAAGACAATTATCACAGACACTAGTTTTAATCATGATAGGTTCTAAAAGATGGATGTAGGCTAATGCTAAATATATGCATGTATGCATGGATGTATCATGGAGTTGTTGGCATGAAATTAATGTGTAGCTAATGTTTAATTGGTTTTCATTATAATTCATAAATTAATTTTCAAAATCTCATAAGTTGAGATCTAACATTGAAATTTTTAACTTCACATCAGGACATAGTAATTTAGCCAACAACAACAGATCATCATATCATTGATATCTACCCTCAAGACAAGCTTAGACTATATTCATGAAAATTTGAATCTTGAGAATGTGCAATTTTTCTAACACACACATAAATAACAAAGGAAGATCATGGGTTAGGTGGACATACAAGCTGATATGTTTCAGGATGGTCTCGATGCTGCTCACATGGACTCTTTGTTACCCGAACATTTTTTTTCGGGGAGTGAATGAAGTTCAAGTCAAGCTCAGGTAATCAATATAAATCTATATCTCAATAAATATCAGATCAATATTAATCTCAAGGCATATCCAAGTCTTCTAAAAAGAAAAAGCATGAGAAAATTTTACATAATCTAAGTACTTTAGAAAATTTTCAAAATGTTAAATCTATTTCTAAAAAGATATTTAACTGTATTAACCAAAACTAAAATAATTACATTATACCTTATCTAAATTGTTAACCAATTTATTATGATAAAAATTAATTTTAACCTCGTGACCATTAGATGAGGGTGATGATGTTGATATTTAGGGGATCAATATTTCTCATGTTTCAGGTGTTGGCTTTGGTATTGCTTCAATCTTGTGGCCATGGCAACTCAACTTCAAGAACTATAGATCAGATTGATAATAACATTTGAAATCCAAGGAAGCCTCATGGAGAAGTGTTGAGTAATGGTTTATGAAATTCAATGATGATTAGAAGGTCCACAACTCCTGCAATGCCTTCTCCTCCCTCCAAATGCAAAGTTGAATATAGGTAAGTATCATAGGTTACGTTATTCCAATAATCTAATATAGTTAAACATTACTTACTATAAAACATATAGGGAATCAAAGCCCATTGAGTATGAGGTTACAATGATTCTATAGCTTATATAAGGATTTTGATCAATTAACAACAGTTATGACAACTTCTATGATTAGACTAGCTGCAAACACAATAATCTAGTATAGGTCAACATTACTTAGTGTAAAATAAGCAGGGAATCAAATCCCATTGTATATGAGGTTCCAATGAATCTATAGCTTATATAAAGAGGTTGAACACGTAACAATAGTAATGAAAGCTTCTATGATCCAACTAATTGTAAACACAATAATCTATTATAGGTAAGCATTACTTAGTGTAAAACAGACAGGGAATCGAAGCCCATTGAATATGAAGTTACAATGACTCTATAGCTTATATAAAGAGGTTTAACAAGTAACAACATTTATGACAACTGATATGATAAAAGTAGATGTAATCTAATGTAATCGAATATAGGTAAACATTACCTAGCTTAAAAAAGACATGGAATCAAAGGCCATTGAATATGAGGCTACAATGACTCTATAACTTATATAAAGATGTTGAACAAGTAAAAAAATTTATGACAACTTGTAAGATCATACAAGCAGTAAACACAATAATCTAATATAGGTAGAAATTAGTTAGTGTAAAACAGATAGGGAATCAATGCCCATTGAATATGAGGTTGCAATGACTCTACAGCTCATATAAAGAGGTTGAACAAGTAAAAACAGTTATGACAACTTCGATGATCAGACTAGCTATAAACACAATAATCTAATATAAGTAAAACGTTAATTAGTGTAAAAAAAACAGGGAATCAAAGCCCATTGAATATGAGGTTATAATGATTCTATAGCTTATATAAAGAGGTTGAAAAATTAACAATAGTTATGACAACTTCTATGATCAGACTAGCTGTAAACACGTAATCAGAGTAATGAAAAGGTATAAGTAAGCTTATATAGCTAATGGTCGATATGTGATTAGTGTGAAGCTTGTACTCAGTCTGAATTTATGCTTATGAAGTTGTTAGATACGGTATAGTAACTCCCTCTATCATCATGCTTTTAATCATACCATATACGTTTCATAGAAAATGTGATTTATTATGTCAATGCCTATTGCTTATAGCTTATCTACAGATGTATGTAGTTTAAGTTAGCAAATTGGTTAAGCTCTTACACTAGACTTATGATTAAAGAGCTAGGACAAAGAGACTATACTTATGGTAATTGGTATCCCTAATTAACACCACAGATTCAGAGTAATATGATAGTACAACTTGTTAGTTAGATGAAACAAACCATGTTCAAGATTTATGGAGAGAGTAGAAACTAAGCCTATATCGGGATAAGTCACAGAGGTTATGCAACAAACTGTGTATCATACACATTGTCACAGTTATCTACATAATTAAGCTTATAATAGTGATATGGGATATGATTACAAAGATAACTAGTACTGATTCTTTAAAGTTATCTTAACCACAACAAATTCTAAGGGAAATTCTTAATGTAAGAGGATGCAAATAGTAGGTTTTTTTTTCTACCTAGAAATTCAGAGACAACGAGATAGCGAGAGTGAAAGACGAGAAGACAGTGAGACAACAAGGCCACAATAGGCAAAAAACCAGATGACGAGGCCGCAACTAGCAGATGGCGGGACGACGAGGCTGCAATGATCAGAGACTTAGATGACGAGGCCGCAACAAGAAGACAACGAGATGATGAGGCCGCATATCATCGAGGACATCGCCAAGGATGCATATTAGAAATAACCTACGAACACAAAAAATAAAATTTAAAAAACAATAACAAAAAATAAAAAAGCATAAACCTGTAATATTCCTAATTAGCGACAGCTAATTGGAATTTTCTATTTTGTTTAGTTTTCCATATATAGTTTGTAAACAAATAAAAATTGAGTAAAGAGGGTCTAACTCACTTAAGTGAAATAAGACATCCACCTAGTAGCACAATGTTGTGACTTAAGTGGGAGTCAAGGGGGGCCTAACAGCACGTAGAGGACGGGGCCTATGTATACTCTAGAAGCTTCTACAAGCTTCTGCGCAGATAAGGATGAGGATGTGGAGGATAGAGAGAGGCTATGTTGGGTTTTGGAGGGAAACCAACGTTATAAAAGATGGAGGAGCCTCCTCATTTCATTCATTCCTAAGTTGATGATTTTGGAGTGAGACTTATGTCTTCTTGAGCACGCTGGCTGTTTAGCTTGTCTACAACACTTTTTAGTGCAATTGAGTGTCTCTAGTCAAAGATCTCGCCCTTAGCCCTGGGGGACTTCAAGTGCCTGCTTAGGCAAGGTTAGTTTTTCAGCATTTTGTGTCTCGTTTCATTGTTTGGGTTTGTTGTGGAGCTGGAGCTTATAGAGACTGCAGAGTCACTGGGAGAGAGGACGCAGTCCATTGTGGAGGAGCTTTGAATTGGGGTTTCTGCAGGTGATTTCGCCGGGATTTTGAGCAGAGGGTCAGCCTTTGCCCATTGGAGGTTTTTGGCAGAGTTTGTGGGAGTATTTCAGCTGTTTCTATCCAACAACTGCGCAATGCCTTGGAGGACAGCATAAATCACTGGGGAGGAAGTTTCTGGTGGTTTCTGGGGTTGGCCATTCTTGGAATGGTTTTTGGATCTTGTCTGGGTTACCGAGGAGAGGAGGTTTTCCGATTTTCAGCTTATTCTGGCAAGGGGATCAACTCCTAGTTTTCTATCCATTCCAGCAGCAGCAGCTACACGACAGTTTCCAGTAGCTAGGACACAGTTCCTAGAGAAGCCATTTCTGGTATTCTCTGAGAGTGTTTTCTCACTTGCCTTGTGTAAGATTAGCCTATTGTACTCCATTACATTTCTTAGATTAATAAAATGTCTCAACATTTCTTCTCTATGTTTTCTGGATGAGTTGTCGTAGTTTCCGTAGTTGCCATGGTTGCTGTATTCTCTTTCTATTGTATGTCTATTATTGTTTTTGAGCGCTCTAGTTCTATACCACTTGGTGTGTTATCTCTCGCTCCTAGATAGAGTCTGGAAAGGGCCAGGTAGCCCTTAGATCTCGTCCTCTTTTAGAGGCAACATATCCGGTAAATGCCCTCCCAGTCAATTCTCTGGTTGGAGTTTGCCGTGTTTTAGAGATATCCCCGAAACGGGATATTACAGTGGTATCAGATCATAGTTCTAGCTCAGCCTGTGTTCTATGACATCGGGGCAGACGAAATAGAGGCCAAAAATTTTGGAGAGCAATGATTGACAGTATCAGCTACAGTTCCAAGAAACAAAATTGGAAGAGGGCCAAACTACAAAGGGTCAAATTTTGAAGGTTGGAATTAGAAGAAATGCTATTTGGGTTTTTCTGGGTTTTGGGCAAGGATCACCTTCCCAAATTCTTAGAATTTTCTGAGCAATTTTTAGTGGGTAAATGAGAGGCTGAAGTCACGCATAAGTGTATTCTTGGAGCAGTAGTGCAGTTTCTGGAGGAGCCAGGAGACACAAAGCATGAGGAGCCTGTGATAGACACAGAATAGGAGGAGCCTATAGATACAGAGTAGGAGGAGCCAATGGCAGGTGATGACGATGCGAAGATATTTGGGAACATGCTCCTCAATTCAGTAGAGGATCTGTCGAGGTAGATTGAGGTGATGGGGCAAGGAATCACTGCTGTGGAGGCTAGACAACTTGAAACCCTAAGTGGTTTCTAGATTGGCAAGGGATCAGGCACATCCCACCATTTGTTGGAGAATGATGCCACTTAGTATATGGCATCACATACACCCACACGTTCCACTATGCCAACTTTTTTGGGCGTAGACACACGGACAAGAGCACAACACGAGCCAGAGCCTAGCCACATGGGTAATTATTCCACCAAGTATGAGGCATATGGGTAGGAGTTCAGGGATGCCCTTCCATTCAGAGATTTTGTTTAGCTCCAGCGGGATAGCAGACCCTGCAACTTTCATAGAGGGAATAAGCACTCACATGATGAGGGCTTGTAGTGCACAATAGTTCACAGTGGGCAGATTCCATTTACCAACATTTGATGGGTCATCCAAGCATTCGGAAAAAGCTTGGGTGGAGAATTTGGATGCCTCTTTCCAGCTTGACCGAGTATCAGAGGGGGAAACCATCAAAATGGTTACCTTGCACTTGGAGGATGAGGGCACACAGGATTGTAGGGAGTTCGAGGATACGCCTAGTGTGACACAGGACTCACCCTCATTGGAGACCTCGTTGACCATGTCGGTTGATATCGTAGTGGAGAAGGTAGAGCCTACCCTAGTAGAACCATCCATTCAGGTGATGACCGGAGCCATGTCTTAGTTTTCGGGTGGTAGCAGCACATAACAGATGGGTGAGGTGTCAAGAGATGTATCCACCTTCGATGAGGCACTAGGAGATACAAAGGTATTGGATGATGGTCTCAGACAGCAGTATCATCGGCTTCGGGCAGACCTTCTATTTTTGAAGAAGAAGGCCACATCACTACAGAAGGCCCTTTTGTTACAGGACAGGGAGTTGGAGGGCATGAGAGTGGCTTGTGCCGAGTCGGCGGCCAAGTTGGCCCGCATTGGGGAACGAATGGATTCCCTGATGGTACAACCAGAGGGCACATTGGAGCATCAGATAATTCCCCTTCAGGAATGCATGGACAGGACTAGCAGCATTGTTGGGACACCTCTTCCCATTGGAGAGAGAGAGACAGAGTCACCTAGTCAGATCTCATACGTTGACTTGGTTAGCAGGATGAGATGATCGGGGTTGTACAGGGTGCAACATCCACATGTTTAGGTTGGATGGCGAGAGATTTTGAGTTGGTACCCAATGGAGTGGGTTACGGAGATAGTGATGGACCTGGATGTAGTTCAGTAGGAGTTCCCAGTGCTGGGAATACAGGAACCCCAGACTGGCATAGGGATCTAGGGAGGATCACCTATCATTTCCGAGGCAGGTCGGTTGACTATGTCTTGGAGGGTAAAGTTGGCCTAACAGTAGAGTATGCGCATTCGCTAGGGGAGTTTTGGTTAGGTCCAGTGGCCAACCAGTTTATGGGTAGACTCCCTAGGTTGTCTTAGTATGAAACTTACACACGAGATCACGGGGTGGACAACATACCTTGGCAGGAGCTCGTCAAATGAGGTGGCATTGGCAGGCCACCAGATGGCGCCTTGTATGGGGCCAAGGGTTCTTCACCTTTGTGTGGGGCACAGAGGACACAGCGGAGCTGATCAGTGGTGGTAACACTACTGACACATAGGGAGATTCACTTCTTGGACCCCTCGAGGAGGGTTTGGAGTGGTGATCCATTGGTCGGTGGGTATAGCGATGCGACGGTGGAGATGATGATACTGATTAGGGGTGGTCTGACATGTAGAGGCATAGCTCTAGGTCATCACATCCAAGGATGTGTGGGAGCCTCTAGCATTAAGCAGTGGAATACCGAGGGACATGGAGTTGCATGGTGGCGTACCGTAGTGTGTGGGACTACATTGTGGAGTAGGAGTGTCCTACATCACATTGAGGACGTACGGGGAGTGACCGATGCATGGGAACAGACAGGGCTCGAGATGGTATAGGGGGGTATGCAGCAGTATACAGGGGTATGCCTCAGTGTGCAGTGGCATGTTAAGGAGTACATGGATGATCAGTGGTATGCGAGGGCATATGGTGCTGCACGACAGGGTCTTAGACTATTACATCTAGGAAGACTCATAGACAGGGACACCAGGCTTACCTTTGGGGGTAGTTCACCTAGGATCGATGGGGAGATAAATGAGCGATACTTCATGGTATTTGTGGGGACTCACGCACCCGACCCTCTTCTACATCACTCACGGGCAAAGTTGATTTTTTTGTTGTCCTTTGGCACTTTGGGCATGAGTAGCGGGGTATGTGAGGCTCACCCAAGACATTTGGATGGCACTCAGTACACTAGGGGAGAGACTTCTTAGCAGTGGCACTGGGTCGGTATTCTAGTTGACAGCCACAGGTCAGGGGATGAGATGATCCTCCGTAGGGGTGGCACATTAGTAATCGCTGAGCCTACGATTTGGGAATGGGTCATGAGGGAGACATGTGTCATTTTTCCCTCAGGGCATGTCGAGATCATGCATGAGGAGAGGATACTGGGTACAACACAAGTAGCATCCCGGTATGTGTATGGGCTCCGGACATTGTATCGACACTTTATCGAGAGGGTGGATGGCATATTCGATGCAGATGAGATGCCAGAGATAGAATAGGAGGGCATTCCTTCTGTATGCCGGGGTGAGGACTCCTTTTCATATGAGTCCATAGGATCAGTTGAGGATGCTTCTGGGGAGCGAGAGCAGTCATGTAGAGATGGAGACAGTAGACCAAAGCTGCATTCCAGTGTCTAGGGTGAGCAGACACGGGACTCTACGGAAGATACTCTGGGTGAAGTGTCACTTCTGACGATTCAGCTAGAGCAGCAGGTGATGGAGCTCGAGTCGACAGAGGAGGACACTATTCACATCAGGCATGATATTCCTTTGGGGGAGAGCCATATGGGAACCCACATTGAGCTGATGAGTGATATGCGGCTAACATTGGGGTCAGCCATTGAGGTGGGACAATCAGATGCACTGACATCGAGTACAGTGACAGCAGTTGCAGATGCATATCCTCTGGAGGTGTTGAAGGTTGATGGGATTGTTCTGCAGGGGGCCAGTAGACAGCGGGAGCATGACATTATTGATCAGGAGTGGGAGGAGCTGTTGGATATGGTGGAGCATCCATCTATGGGTCGACACAGGGATGAGGTGTAGATAGACGTACATGCAGTCAGCAGAGCTGTAGTGTTTTTAGTGGGTAGCACTCCCCAGGAGTACATCGATGGAGCTTGCAGCATATCTCACCCACTTGGGCCCATTATAGAGAGAGGAGCTTCCTTCTATAGGCAGCTTTCATTGGGAGACAGGGAAGAGGAGTGGGAGTTCATTACGGGCTGGTGGCAACACTCCAGGCGTGTTCCATATGTAGTTGTTGTTGCTACATCGGATTCTTCTTCCAGGATGGACTGGCAGGAGATCATGAGTTGGTACCCTCTTGATGGTACGATATTCTTTGTAGGGAGAACAGTGCAGCACGGGCCCTTAGACATAGCAGAGGTTACAGATTATAGCTGGAAGGGGGGCACAGGTCATCGTTTCTTCAGCACTCTATCCTGATTTCAGCAGAGTAGGATCAGCATGGGATTGAGCTAGGACTTGGATTGGAGAGAGGTGATGAGTTGGTACACAGTTGATGGGACAGCTTACATAGTCACAGATACAGTGTAGCAGGGGTCATGGTCTTCACCTCTTAGAGCATTAGTAATAGCCAGAGGCAGTGCGCAGTTTGAGCCGTGGGACTTGGGCGATTATTGGCCATGGTGGCGATGGGATCTGGGAGGATTGTTTGTTGGATGGTACTGTGAGAGATCAGTTTGGGATCTTGGCATTGAGAGATCCCTTCATATCAGGGTGATGCAGAGGACAGGGAAGATTCAGTGGCACATCTGGGACCTAGGCACATTTTGCAGTGTCGGTGGGGAGCATCAGCTAGAGAGGACGCTTGTTTAGGCATTGCTTCAGCACAAGCAATTTTTGGCGCGGAGGACTGTAATTTTCGTAATTAGTGACAGCTAATTGGAGTATTCTATTTTGTTTAGTTTGCCGTCTATAGTTTGTAAATAAATAAAAAGTGAGTAAAGAGGGTCTAACTCACTTAAGTGAAATAAGACATCCACCTAGTAGCACAACGTTGTGACTTAAGTGGGAGTCAAGGGGGGCCTAACACCACGTAGAGGAGGGGGCCTATGTACACTCTAGAAGCTTCTGCAAGCTTCTGCGCAGATAAGGATGAGGATTTGGAGGAGAGAGAGAAGCTACGTTGGGTTTTGGTGGGAAACAAACGTTATAAAAGATAAAGAAGCCTCCTCATTTCATTCATTCTTGAGTTGATGATTTTGGAGTGAGACTTATGTCCTCTTGAGCACACTGGATGTTTAGCTTGTCTGCAGCACTGTTTAGTGCAATTGAGTGTCTCTGGTCGGAGATCTCGCCCTTAGCCCCGGGGGACTTCGAGTGCCTGCTCGGGCAAGGTTAATTTTTCAGCATTTTGTGTTTCGTTTCATTGTTTAGGTTTTTGCGTAGCTGGAGCTTATAGAGACTGTGTAGTCACTGGGAGAGAGGACGTAGTCCATTGTGGAGGAACTTTAGATTGGGGTTTCTACAGGTGATTTCGCTACGATTTTGAGCAGAGGGTCAGCCCTTGCCCATCGGAGGTTCTTGGCGGAGTTTGTGGAAGTATTTCAGTTGTTTCTGTCCAACTACTACGCAGTGCCTTGGAGGCCAGCGTAATTCACTGGGGAGGCAGTTTCTGGTGGTTTCTGGGGTTGGCCATTCTTGGAATGGTTTTTGGATCTTATCTGTGTTGTCAAGGAGAGGAGGTTTGCCGATTTTCAGCTTGTTCCAGCAAGGGGATCAGCCCCTAGTTTTCTGTCCATTCCAACAGCAGCAGCTACACAACAGTTTCTAGTAGCTAGGACGCAGTTCCTAGAGCAGCCATTTCCGGTATTCTCTGAGAGTGTTTTCTCACTTTCCTTGTGCAAGATTAGCCTATTGTACTCCATTACATTTCTCAGGTTAATAAAATGGTTCATCATTTCTTCTCTATGTTTTCTAGATGAGTTTCCATAGTTGCCGTGGTTGTCGTATTCTGTTTCTATTGTATGTCTATTACTGTTTTTGAGCGCTCTAGTTCTATACTACTTGGTTTTTTTATCCTTCACTCCTAGATAGAGTCTGGAAAGGGCCAAGTAGCCTCCAGATCTCATCCTCTTTTAGAGGAGACATATCCAGTAAATGCCCTCCCAGTCAATTCTCTATTTGGAGTTTGTTGTGTTTTAGAGATATCCCTGAAATGGGATATTAAAAAACCATAAGCAAAGCATAACCATCTCACCTTTTCTTGCTCTCCTCCTAGCCCCTACTACAACACAGCAATACAAATAGAGCGACAGAGACAACAACAGAGTAGAAACAGAGAAATAGTAGCTAACAGAATGGTAACAGATACCAAAAGTGTTGCGGTCTTGGGGGCCGTATATTTATAATAAAAAGTTTGGGCAAATTATTTTGAAAAGTTTGGCCAAACTATTATTTCAGTCGAACTTTTTTCACCACTTTTCCCATCTATGGCAGAAAACCTGTTTACCCACATTGTCAATATGTCGTCAATGTAAACAACATAATTAGTTCGACTGAACTGTTGGCAAAATGAAATTTCTGACCACGTTTCTTACGAAAGTATAACCCACCTTCGCATTTTTACCCATATATATATATATATATCTTGAAAAGGTTGTTAGATATATGTTGTAAAGTACATTAATTCCTATCTAATTATTTAGAATTTTCTTGTAATATTGAATTAATTATTTAGAGTTATAGATATCTATTAGTTATATTAGATATAATATCTTGAAAAGTGTCATTCTTTAGAAATTAAATTAGGAAATTAGTTAGGAGTACTGTTAGAAATGAATTAAATATAAGTGGATAGTTTCAAATGAAATAATGGATCTATTACTAAATACATTTAGGCCACAAGCTTATTTAAAGCTTGTTTCTCTCCTCTTCCTATTGCAAGAGAGTTGAGTGAGGACACTTTTGATTATTATCACCGTATCAAAGCTTTAATGATACAGATGATGTGAAGAGGAGATTCCTACTCTGCAAGATTTTGGAAAACTCCATCAAAATGATCAATTGTTGTTTGGTATGAAAAATTTTCAGCCTTTTTTAAGGAAAAGAAAATTGAGATTTTTTCTTTTTATGTGGGATTGATGTTTGGTTTCGATTTTAATCTTTATAAAATTATTTTTAACCCCTTCGTTCCTTTGCCTTGGCTCTATAATTTATATGTGTTACGCTAAAGGCTCTTTTGCAAATGCAAAATAATTAATTTTGTTTGGTTTCAGTCAGGAAGAAGCTTCATCATTCAATATTAACCAGTGTTTCAATGATTGTTTTTTGGTTTTCCGTCACCTTTTTTTTAATCACCAATAATATACTAATCACAATGTCATAATGTGATTATTATGAAATAATTTTCATTATCAATATGTATAACAAAATTATAAGATCAAACACCATTAATCACACTAACCAGCATAAAACTGTAGAATTCAAATACCCCTATCAACTGGAGTGATCGATTTAAATTTGTTGGACCAAACATGTTAGTATATATGGGATAGGAAATGCAAGTTATTAAGAGGAATTTTAAGGCAACACGGGACAAGCATAAGAGTTATGCGGATCAACACAGAGCATTTAAGGAGTTCCAAGTTTGGGAGCATGTACACTTGTACATCAAGCCCAAGAGTAGCTCCTTGAGGATTGGGTCATCTGCCAAGTTGGAACCATAGTATTGTGGGAATTTTGAGAACCTTGAGAGGATTAGATTACTGTCCTACCGAATTGCACTACATATGATAGTGAAATTCCATGATGTTTTCCTTTGTTTCATTTCTTAATATATATTTCCAGGATGTTGATCATGCGATTGACAGGTATGTGTTACAGGTGGAACCAGATGGAAAATTCTATCCAGAACCATAATGCATATTGTAGTGGAAACAAATCATGATCAAGAAACAAACATTAGTATTAGTACGAAAAAGATTTAGTATTAAAATTATGCCATTGACAAACTCGAATGTAGTAATTAAAAGAAAATATTTTCGACTTCATGTATGGTAAAATTACCAAAGCATCACAAATAAAAAATATAAATCATATATAAAACTCAATTGTGTCATAAGAATCACTAAAGTTACTCTTTAATAACAAATCCATTTTCTTAATTTATTTTTTTTATTCTAACTTGCCAAAGCTATGGTTTTATTGATATATAGTACTTCATCTCTTGTTGTTTTATAATTTTAGGAACAAGTTTTTGTTATGAGACCACAGAGATAAACATGGTTATTTTTATGCCTATAATGAGTAGAACCTTGACCTCCACATAGAAATCTTTATTAAATTTCACGGAAATCTTCATTACTAGAAATCATAAAGTATAAAGTAAAGTAATGACTTCTTCATTGGCATTTGCAAGATGTTTCAAATATCAATATTAAATATGTAAGTTATTAATGGAATTTTCCATGCGTGCATGAGTTATTATATATATATATATATTACTTTTCGAAATACATAAGAAAAGCATATGCATTTTGTTTACAAATGTATGAATTCCTTGTTTAGAAAACATTATGTTTAGTGTTATTTACATATTTCATGACCTTTAGAACTTCTCTATTATTAACCTCCATTCGCATGAACCTAAGCCACTAAGGACAATCATAAAAAAATGAATATGGTGTCATCATAGGACATCATTATACAACTTTCATATTTAGACCAACCCTTTCAAATTAATATATGGTTTACAAATTTCCTTGTGGCATAATCAAATAGTGAATTCTCTCCATGTATTATCATTTTGACATATTGAATGATTCGCTTACAATAATGAATTTTATTCTTAGTGTATGGCTTGACAGAATGTCAACATTATCTGATAGGGATGGAAACAATTCTACACATTAATGACCATCTATTACTTTCTGCAAATTCATTATCTATGGAATAACAACATCACCATTTCATGTGGGCCTTTAATATAAGATAGTTATATGTTGTTCTTAATTATAAGAAACATTATTCAAATAATTTGGGATATATATGAAGTTACTCCTTAGTTTAGGTAGTACACATTCTAAATAAGGGTTTCATTTCTTTTGAAGGTTTTAAGAGTGTATATGAGACCTGTTTTTTCAACCAAGATCATATAGATACTTTCCTAGGGTATTTAGTTCATGATGGATAAATATAAAAGCTTGATCAATTATGTGCACCAAACACATCATATAATTTTATGTTATTAAATCCCACAAATCTTGTTATCATGGGAATTTTAACCAATTGTAAAGCCTCTAGCATTAGAAAACCAAAAATTTTATTCATCCACATGAGTACAAATTAATCATTCATCAATTAATGTACCTTAAAGGGATTTGTCATCAAATTGGCCTCATTTAACTAATAGATTAACATGATCTATTAATGTAATTTTCTAATCATTAACACAGGCTTTTAATATTAAGTAGAAATTCGGTAATCCCTCATTAACACAACCATATCATTAAATTTCACTTTTCTACTATCCTCTTGATAGACAATTATAGTATCTATAAGTAGTATTTTTTATTAAGGTGATGGAAGGCAAATGATGACATTAATTAAGATGGTGGATGGAAAATATGAAGTCATCTTGTTGTTGATGCATCACTTGAGGGTTTTACTTCCAGTACTAAGGACTTGGAACATGGGGATTTGCTTGACAAGTAGCAATTTAATTTTCTAATCATTAACACTTAATATTAAGTAGAAATTCGGTAATCTCTCATAATACAACCATAGCATTAAATTTCACTTGCTATTCTCCTGTTGATAGACAATTATAGCGTTTATAAGTAGTATTTTTTATTAAAGTGATGGAAAGCTTATAATGTCATTGATTAAGATGGTGATGGAGAATATTAAATCATCTTGTTGTTAATGCATCACTCGAAAATATTACTTCCACTACGAAGGACTTGGAACATGGTGACTTGCTTGATGAGTAGCAATGACAAGTCCAGAGTTGTGATCCATTGAATCACCTCAAAGTTATCCATTAACAAAAGTATCCTGATGATGAACTACAATTGGTAGTTTGAAACACGTCAGTCCTAAAATTCTCATGTGATTTCCCGGAAGATTTATTCTAAAAGCAGGAATATTAAACAATTCTTATTAATGCTATGAAATGAAGAATCGATATACATACAATAATATTTATTATTGCGGATGATTATGATAATAGTCTACCCACACAAGAAGAAAGAAATAGGGTCCACGGGCAACATCTATATGTATGCATAGAGGGAGGGGATCCATGTGGTGTGATAAATTGTCCTTTCTTAAAGAGCCAATTAATTTCCTGGTGCATTTAAAGGATTGATTGTGAGCAGCTCCTGAATAGTGAAACCGACATCCTTTGACTTCGTTGTTAATATGATGTGCTGACGCGTGCTTTCGAACATCGTTGGAGATCCCATAATTCCTAAGTAACTCTGCCTTCCCGTTAGCCTCCTTTGATTTTGCAGGGCAACATCGAGGAGTTGGAGCATTCGCTGGGCATAGAGGTGTAGCTGGAGGGCACTTAGAACGTTCTCCTGCTGCTGACGACCCTAACGGAAGATAAAACGTTTAGGATCAGCAAGCACTAGAGAGGGATTAGCCTTCACTTGCTACTCCTCCTTTGATTTTGCAGTGCAACATCCACGAGTTGGAGCATGTATTGGGCACTGAGGTGTAGCTGGAGGGCACGTAGACAGTTCTCCTGCTACTGACGCCTCAACGGAAGAATGAACGTGACAATGGTGTGAAGGAGTTGGATGATGGGGATTGGGTTTAGGGTCAGCAAGCACTAGTAGGGGGTTGTGATGATGTCCAAAAAGACCATCACCACCAAGCGAGTGATCATTGCTGCTTTTATAAGGTCCTAGAAAGTGTTGGGTTGGTTGAGTTCCAGCCGCAACCACAAGTAAGGGGCCTGCTTTAAATGAAAACGTCCACATAAGTAGGGCAACCAGATTAACAGGCACATTGTGTTGGGAAGTATATTATTGTAGGGAAAAGTAGATGTATATTATTGTGTTGGGGAAGTATATATATTTCTGATGAAAAAATAATATTAGGGATTGCACTATATTTTACAAAGGAAACAGGGTAAGATAATAGGATAAGAATGAGTATTATTAACAGTTAAAATGTCGCTGGCAACATTTCAAGCAAAATCATGGATGTGGTTAGTATCGGAAAGTTTCAAAAATTTGAAACACTTTGAAAGCATAGAAAGATTAATAGTTTTATTCTCTACTTTGCAACATTTTGATTAAAAATCATGAATATGGTTAATACCAGAAAACTTCAAAAACTTGAAACTCTCTAAAACTATACAAGAGAATAAACTATACCCAATTAATGAAACTAAAATGAAAAGTTTATTTAGATTGATTTATTACCATTAACCTTAATTATACTATTAATTCATTAAACAAGATAATCATAAAATTAAACCTATAATTAAGTACCGATATTGTTGTGTGAATTTTTTATTTTTCCATGTTGTGTCGAAGCAAACCCACTACAATAATCTAATAAATATATATTTATTTCCTTGAGACTTTGATTTAATCAATGTTTTATTATTTTTGGCACGACTAATTTGAACAATGATTTGTTCCCATCCATTTCTGTTGTGCTACAACACAGCTGCTTGCCAGATTGACATTTCTTTAGAAATATCGGGAATCCATCCCAAAAACTCTAATTATGTCCAGTAAAATCAAGATACATACTGAGTGACTAGTATGAACTTTATTTCCCAGCTTTGATGCTTAGGTGCACTGCGTTAGATAGAGTAGAATCAAGCACGTCATTAAGCCACACAAAATAGCAAACGAGAACCCACCTTTCATGATTTTCAGAAATATTTCATTTCTCGTCATTCTTAACAAGATACGTGGGAGATCGTCATCAAGAGTCTTGTGAAGGGTGTAGAACAGGAAAACTGGAACGTTGCGGGTCTTCTTGTGATTGCAGATATTGTGGAGCGATATGAAGATGTTTCTATGCACAGAATAGAGTGTGTGCTTTTGTTAAAACAGATGTTAAGATTGACTCAATACACAAAATAGTTTAATAAAAAACACGCTTTTTTGAGAAGGATGAAGGGTGTAGCAATAGTTACGTGCTATATTGTGTGATGTGCTCTAATTGAGTAGTCCAAATTTACCCTTTTAGTACTGGAAACATTAAATTAACAATAATGATTCTGGAAAATTTTTATATTTAGTGGGTGGCTTGTCAAACGACTCGCATTAAGTAAAGGGTTTTAAGTTATGAATGTATCCAGAGTGGCCCTGCTATATAGTGTAATAATTCTTTAGGTCAAAGAAGCCTGCACATTGATTTCTACAGAACATAGAGCCCACTAAAAATAGAATTTTGAAACTCCGATTATTAATTAGATTTGTTAAAGAATTTTTGAATGGTAGCTTTACCATGGGAAATTTTGAACCATAGACAATCGACAAGGACTATCTTAGAAACAATAAAGAGAGGAAATAATTGAGAAGTGCAAAATAATGGTCCATGCAATAAAAAAAAAATAGAAAGCACAAAAGACTCTATTCCACCATTAGCGTGAGATCACGGGACCTTAGAGAAAATAAATCATTGACCCTAAAGATCTTAGTAGGGCTAGAAAACATGAACTCCTCAAAAATTTCTTGAAGAGATAAAATGACTGTTGTTCATCTCATGTAGAAACCAAGAAACCCAAGAAACAAAAGAATGGGAGCAGTTAAGAAGCACAGATACTGTAACATACCCCGATAACCTCGCAAAAAAATGCATGGAGTTAAGAAAAGTTTTCAACATCTATGAATATGTAACCTTATAAATTACATTTTATATTTCCACATTAACCATGTGAATAACCATGATCATCACTTAGAGAAATATTTAGTAAAAATCATAGTGACTTACACAACCATTAATTGTCCCTGTTTTAGCATATTATCTTAAATTTCCTTCTATAAATATGTATCGATCCCATGATCATTTTAATTCAATTAGTACATCACCTAATTGATAATATAAGCACCACATCATGAAATAAATTAACATCATGAAAATAACACAATGAACAATCACATAAATAGACACTGATATACCTTGGAAACCCCGTACAGTGAAAAGCAGCAAATTTTTAATTTTATTATTAAACGCTCGTGAGGGTTGTCACCCCTTACTCAATGGTTATAAGAGAGCCCATCCCTTGACCATTGTCATAAAATTTACATAGAAAAATAATCTTAAATGAAACATAACTAGCTATAAGCTATTACAATCATCATGATACAATTTACCCATGAATCCTTAATCTCTATCTTTGTAGTCAGACTGTTTCTTTCAGTGGGTCATCGTGCAATTGGAACTACTAAACCTGCATGGACTAGCAAATTTTTATCTTCCACAATGTTAAACTTGAAAAATCCTTTCTTTAAGTCATCCTTCTTTTGTGCCATTGTTGCCATTAGCACACTTGATATCATGATTACATAAAATATTAATAAACCAATAATCAATCTCTATTTGTAACAGTTCAACAAATATTTTGATGCATGTATAAAACATAACCAAGTTGACATAAAATGTCTTCTTTAGCATCATTTCACATGCATTAGTAGCAAACAAATCACTATCAAGCATCATCTTCCTAGTAACCCCTAAAAAAATCTCACATGCACTTTCATATTATTTCCAAAGGAAAGATAACATACTATATAATAATATTGTGCATGAAAATGCATAACAAGCTTTCAAGATAACTATTCCAACAAGCAATTTCCTTTTTGTCTACTCTTATGTTTTCTTTTCCAAAGAGATTAACACAATAGATTCTATACTTATGCATATGATTGCATGTTTTTTTCCAAAGAAATTTTTTCCACACAAGAGCTATTCACATTGGCAATACTTATAACAATGCCAGCTTTATTTCAAACAAAGTCAACATACTAGCTATAATTTTGTGCATGCAATAACATAGCCTTTTTATTCTTGCATGTAAAACATATATTTCTTTCCAAAAGAAACTAAATAAATATTTGATGGAAAAACAAACACATTTCTCTTCCAAGGGGTTAAACACATACCACTTATTCTTTCATGCATGCAAAGGGACATTTCCCTCTCATCCAAAATATCTAATCCAAAAACTATAATTTTTCCATGCATGCAAGCATATATATGTTTCTCTAAATAATCTCACATAATAAAGCGTCTGATTACTATTTTTCCTCTCTAAGAATCTAATCCAATAATGCATACAAGGATTTATTTTTCTCCTCTTTTCTTTTTGAAGATTACTAATCCAATAATTGCTTCCTTGCATACGATTATATGTATTTATTTTCCAACGAATTTAACACCTTAATTATTCTTTTTCCAAAAGATAGAAAACTCAATAACTATTATGCATGAAATAGATAATATTTTCTTATCATTTCACATATTAGAGAGATTTGTAATATTTCCTCTTGAAATAACATGAATAACAAATCCTTCTCAAATAACACAACCAATTCCCTTTTATGCAAAGATTTTATGTGAGCTACCCCTCACATAAGTTATTTATACCTTTTTACATGACTCAAACGCCTAATGCATGTAAAATCACATAATAATTTCTAGTAGATCAAATATACTAGATAATTATTCATGTGCCCCTAAGCACATACCCTTTTCAAGAGTCTAGTATTTCTCTTTAACTTTTAATGCATATGCATCATGAGAACATACTTGGTAATTAAATAAATTAATTACTTGTCAGTAATCATCAACATAATTATTATTTATATATGTACATAAACAATTATTCTTATCTGATTGAAAATTGAAATGGAAGCACTATGTTTTACTCAGTTTTTCTTCTTTTAGAGAGTCAATTTGGACGCGTATTTCTAACATATGGAAACAAATTTTTGAAAACCGAAAGAGGTTTTTGTTTGGAACAGACTTAATAGGAATAACCTCTCTCAGTTTTGTCATAGGTGTCATGTTTGTTAAGATTCGAATGAATATTTTCTGCCCATTTTTCCAGATTTAAATATTAAATAATTTCATGTTTTTGTCATCAAATTGAGACACGGTTTCCAACCAAATCGAAACGATTTTTGGAAAATGCAAAGAGGTTTTTGTTTCTAATGGGTTCATTAAAAATAAACTCTCTGATTTTTTACACAGGTGTTACAGTTTGGAAGATTCAAATGAATCTTTGGAGCTCATGTTTCCAGATTTAAATAATAATTAATTCCCTGTTATTTTACATCCATTTAGGACATGATTTTCAAGACATGGGAATCAAATTTTTAAAATCTAAAAGAAGCTTTTGGTCATAACTTCCTCTTTTACAAAAACCTCTTTCAATGTTTTTATATCTGTTTCGGTTTGGGAGGTACAAAGTCATATTTAGACCCTATATTCCAGCAACTCATGCAATTCACAAATTATTTAGACATGAAAATATTTTATCGTTTCACAACACCTGAATTCTTCTAATAATTCAATGAATAAAATACTTATTACTCTATCTAAAAAATGATATAGAGTTTTTCTCAAGAAATAATCTTGATTCTTCATCATATGAACTTTTCCTTGCAATTAAATTCAATCATTATATCATCATGGCCCATATGCAAAGAAAAGGATTTTAAAAAAATATGATTACTTATTTCTTGATGCATGCTTGGAATACTCTCTTCCTCTTCCTTGGCTCCATTCTCCTTGTATTCTCCCCTTTCCCTCTTCTATTTCTCTCATAGACTTATAATAAATAGAATTAATTAAATGGAATAGCTTTTATAAATCATAAAAGCATTCCAGCTTTTTCTAAATCATAAACGTATTCCAGCTTTTCTAAATCATAAAATCATTCCATAAAGCATCCATAAATCTATTTTTTCCTAAATCACAAAAGCACTCCATAAATCTCTCATGCTTTTATTTTTAAAGCTAGATTTGTTTTTCTGTTGTCAGCAAAATATCACTTATCCATACCTTTTCCAAATCTATTAATCATTATTTCTAAAACTCAAAAAATATACCAACTTGAAAATATAATTTATTTCCATAGAAGAATATAAATTATTCTAAATAAAACAATTAAGAAATAATTCTTCCAATGTTCTTATAATTAAGAATTACAAAAATATTCTTCATATAATATCAATATAATAATTAATAATATTTAATTATTTAATAACCCTCATTTTATGAGAGTTTTTTACGGTGGCTTAGGCGAGGGATATTACACATAC
The DNA here is from genome assembly GCA_034641835.2 of Pinus albicaulis. Taxonomy (NCBI): domain Eukaryota; kingdom Viridiplantae; phylum Streptophyta; class Pinopsida; order Pinales; family Pinaceae; genus Pinus; species Pinus albicaulis. The sequence continues at coordinate 802,234,827 of CM076569.1, forward strand.
TTATCTTTTCTACTTTGTTATTGATGGCTAGAACATACAACCTCCAAAAAATGGCCTAGATCTATGGAAAATTCTAAGAAGGGCATCAAAACCCACTCTCCATACATTTCATATCATTATTGTGACAGGGAAGGGGGGAAGCAGGGGGGCTTTTCTATATTTAGTATAATGTTATTCTCTTCTCTTATTCAACTGGTGATGAGAGTTGTTTTATTTAATAACCAAAATTAAATATAGAGGTTGAAATGATAAAAATCATTATTCAATATTGACTAGTGTTTCAATGATTGGGTTTTGGTTTGTTGTGACCTTTTTTATTAATCACTAGTAACCATAATTTCATGATGTTAGTAATCTGAAATAATTTCATTATCAATGTGGATAACAAAATTCTAAGATCAAAAACCATTAATCACATTAACCAGCGTAAAAATGCAGAATATTTTATTTTAAGTCACAAAAGTTTTGCATGACTAATAAAGAAATGTCAAGCATATATCAATCTCAATTCTATCATAATAATAAATTAATTCACTGACACATAACAAATCAATTTTCTTAATTTTTCTTGCCCATTATATCTTACCCAACCATATATCGAACTCGATTTTTTCATAAGAATAGCTCAAGCAACTCTCAAATAACAAATCAATTTTCTTAATTTTTCTTGCTCATTCTAGCTTACCCAAGTTGTGACTTTATTGTTATGTACTATTTAATTTGTGGATATTTTATAATTTGAGGAATATGTTTTTTTTGTTAGATCAAAGAAAGAAACATGGTTATTTTATGCCTATAGTGAGGATAACCTTGACCTCCACACATAAATCCTTATTATTCATCTTTACTACATATCATGATGTGAATATTCCATAAACAAATTGAGAAAAAGGTTGAATCTTGATTACTATATATCTTGAAGTATAGCAATAATAAATAAGTTTTCATGCAATATGTCGAAAATATTGATTAATGAATTTTTTCATGTTTGCGTGATTTATTAAATTGTTATATATATATATTAGTGGAAATCTTATTTTTTACAACACATAAAAAGAGCATGTATAATTTTTTTGTACAATGTTTAAACTATAGTGTATCTAAATATTGTGAGTCAAATATATGAATTCATTGTTTATATAATATTATGTTTACTATTTTAACATTCCATAATTCATGACCTCTACACCATCTATGTTAGTGACTAGCATTCACATGCACAAAAGCCACTAAGGATTATTCTCAAAAATTGAATACAACTTTATCTTCAAATATCATTATACATTATATATTTCATTGGCTAATCTCCTCGTGATAGAAAATTATAAAATCAATAACTATTATTTTTCATTAAGGTGATGGAAGGAATATGGTGTCATTCGTTACAGTGGTGGATGGATATGATGTCATCTTGTTGTTGATGCACTAGTGCAAGAATAAACATTATATTATTAGTATGAAATAATTGAACATAATTGATGACCTTTAAACTCTCTCTATTATTAGCCTCCATTCACATCAACTCAAGCCACTAAAACGTGTTCTCAAAAATTGAATACAACTTTATCTTCGGATATCATTATACATTAAATTTCCCTTGCTACTCTCTTCCTGGTAGACCATTATAAAACCTATAAGTAGCACATTTTTTTAATGTCATGGAAGGAGTATATGGTGATTGGATTAATAAGTAGCAATGATAAGTCAATATTTTAGATTATGTCCATCGGGACTATCATGTAAAAGTGATTAATTAACAAAAGAAGTAATATAAATGATTTTATGCGTTGCTAAAAGATTTCATACAATTTTAATTAATGTTATGAAATGATGGAATGATATACATACACTGATATTTATTGTTTCCAATGATTATAAAAATAGTGTACTTGCACAAAAGAAAGAAATAGGGGCCCACGAGCAACATCAATATATATGCATAGAGGGAGGGGCTCTGTGTGGTGTGAGAAACTGTCCTTGGTTCAAGAGCCAATTAATTTTTTGGTACATTTAAAGGATTGAGTGTGAGCATCTACTTAATCCTAAAGTCAGTCTCCTTCGACTGCAATGTTAGTATGATGTGTTCACACATTCATTTAGCATCAGTGGAGTTCCCATAATTCTTACTTAACTACTCCTTATGGTTAGGCTCCTTTGAATTTGTAGTGCAGCATCCAAGACTTGGAGCATTGGGTGGGCATTGAGGTGCAACTGCAGGGACATAGAAGGCTCTCCTACTGCTGACACCCCAATGGAAGAATGAAGTTTATGTTGGTGTGAAATAAATTGAAGGTGGAGATTTTGTTTAGGATCAACAAGCACCAATAAATCTACTTTGTCTTTAGCCTTCACTTGCTTCTCCTCCTTTTATTTTGCAGTGCAACATATATGAGATGGACTTGGATATTACACTATCAAGATGGTTGGATCAATGTAATTTCCATTTCAAAATTTCAAAATAATCTCATTTACAACTAAATCTATAATAGTGCATTAGTAAATATAATGCATTATAGCATTGAATAAATTGTGCATCAAGTAATAATTATCACATCAACACATGAGAACACTATCTTTCAATGTAGAAGCCATTATGGGAGAAAACCACAAATTATATCCTCTTCAATATTTCATATCAAATGTATTATTTTTATTAGAACCATCCAGAAAGAGACAACCTGATCCAGGAGCATCAAAGTGTAATATCCCAAAATGGATTTCTCAGCAAATCATGCCTGAAAAATGCATTCTTCAGGAATATGTGATTTAGATATTAGAATAAGTGTTTAAAAACACTCAGCAACCCACTCCAAATACTTCAGCAACCTTTACTCAGCTTTTATGGGCAAAAAGGTGGGGAAAAGTGAGGATTTTGGCCCTAAAATGAGTGTATAATAAAATATGCGTAAAATGATGGGTCAAGGTTCTGGAATATGTTATATTAGGTCAAGAGGGATATGCATGTCAGTGTTCAGCAAAGAAAAAGGCGTTTTAATAATTTAAACAGTTCCTCCTTCCCGACTAGTCAAGGAAAACCATAATTTCCCATGACTTTGAGTATGCAGAAATTTACTGAAGCAAGGGCAGCGTATTTACTAAATATATAAGATGTAAAATAGTATGGAAAATTATATAATGAGTTTAGGAACATGGAATAGGCATTAATCAATGTTAAACAATAGTTTTACATAGAAAATCCCTCAAGATTGAGGTGGTGCAAGACAAGAGAATGACCCAGAAACCCTTCAGCGTTATTTCCATTTGGCTGAAGCTTATTTTTATTATATTACAGATCTTCAACTGATAAATATATGAAAACAGAGATATATAATGAAACAAAATTCCCAAAGGGCTCTTTATTACATTCCCCTTGGAGATTTCAGCAATACATGAAAATGTCGGAGCAGCTGGGCAGCTACGTCAACTCTGGAACTAGAAATATATAGAGAAGGCTGAATAAGATGAAAATATCTAAATTAAACCTCGTCCAATGGATCTCCAAAGTGGAAGGCTGATCTTTACACTTGAGATCCCACCCTCCAATCAATCTGCAAAACCTCACAGCAAATGCACTATAAAAATAACACAGCTATTGGAGCAACTGCACAGTACGGGCAAGAATATGTGTTGGCATGATGAAAAGATCTAAAAATAAGCTCTCAAACTTCCAAAATGATCCTCCAAAGGCAAGAAAGACTCTCCCTCTGAAAAACGAGAAATGGAAGTGGTGTTTTGGAATCTCCACGGCAACACCCTACAACAAAGTATTATGCTACTGCAGCAATAATGCTATCCTCGAGGATGATGCTTCGGTCTCAAACCAAAATAATGATGGGACAACCTCACCCAAGCAGACACTCGAAGTCCCCCAGGGCTGAGGGTGATAACTCCCAACGGAGACACTCGGTGCACTAAACAATGCTGCAGACTAGTTAAACAACCACCGTGCTCAAGAAGTCAAAATGACCAACTCAATATCATAAACATATGCATGAATTTCAATAGCTCTCCTCCCCTCCATTTATATAGAAATTTGAGACTCCTCATGGGCCCTTCCTCTAGAAGCTTCCCTTCCTCTAGAAGCTTCCCTCCTATGATGTCATGTAGTGCTTTCTAACTCATACCCTGCACTGGTTGACTTGGTTAAACCTCTTTGCAAATATCTCCTTTCACACATGAGGGTGTGAAATATGGTTCCATGGCTGATCCCTTTTCATAATAGAGGGATTTTATTTATTTTTTTATTATCTTTGGGCCTCCTTACCCAATTATTCATCTCCTAAATGAGTTTAGACAAAATTTAATGTTCCAATTTATTGAAGAAAAATTTGGAACATTATAGTCCTCCCCTCCCAAATGTTGCTTGTCCCCAAGCAACTGCAAGGATAGAACTAATGAATCTCCACTAAAGGCATGGAGTCTGGAATATAATGAGGAACATCTCCCTTATGTGGATCCTCCATCCCCAAGCAATCGTCCAAACAAATGAGCCACCTCCCCGCAAGGCAACTCCTGAAAATCTCCTTCCACCTCAAGCTCTGGTAATGAAGGCGGGCTAAAAATTTGAACTTGGCAAGCATCATAGCTTACGCCATGCCATCCTTCTCTCCACTCGTGAAAAATGTAGAGTGTATGCTGATCCTGGGCTGCAAAATTATTGCCCTCCAATGGCAAAGTGAAGAATAATCCTCCAAAGAAGGCTCCTCCAACAATGAAGAACAAGCTGGCCCAAAACAATCCATCCATGAAGAATAGGACATGGTCATCATGGAACATCATAATGAGAGGTTTTATGAAGGTTTTACATGATGATACATGATACAAACAATTTCTCACAAGGATACAGCGCAGTCTCATCCATTGCAACTTCAGAAAATTACATGGCAAGTAATGTCCATGATTCATCACATCTACTAAAGGATAGTAAATGGCTGAATGTAACAACAATAATACATGATCAAAAAATTACCCATGGCTATACAATGGATGAGTATCAATCTTATGGCCCACCTCAAAAGACAACAAATATTTGGCTGTGGTGGCCATACCTCCTCTCATGCTCCCATTAGAACATGTAGTGCAGAAATTGTGAGAATTTTTCCCACTCACGGACACATCCAGCTCATGTGTCTCCCTCATAATCAAGCCTCCCATACAAATCTGATCTATATCAGCAAATGGAGACAGGATTAGCAAAAAAGGGAAGGAAATGATGAAGGTTAGAAGTGATGCAAGAAAGTACCAACAGCTTTCCCAGTAGTGACAGCGCAGTTTTACAAGTTGTTGCTTGATAAGAGTACATGGAAAAATGTTTCTTTTTACATGGTTAATCATGCATGTCTTTATATGATACATGCTATAGTGCAGAAAATGAACATACATGCAGTGATAAAACATTTTCCCAAGGCCACAAAAGAGATGGCTGCCTCTATCATGTAGATTGGCCTAATACAATTCATGGAACAATTTGACAAGCTTGCCCTCTTGTGAAGCAATGCACTGCATAAGAATGGTAAGAGTGTGCAAATCAATGAATGTATAAACAAGCTTCTCACCATATGCTGGGAGTAAGATGGTACATGGGTCCATACATGAATCCTTCATAGTGTTTTGGCATGCTATGAAGAAGAATGAACCATGTGTTGCAAAAAGATAATCCTCCTTATTCTTGAAAACCCAAGTCAAGAAGAATATGCCATAGATGTCTCTATCATCATTACCTTCTCTTCGTTCATCAAGTGCAACAAATATGAAGTGATCCTGGGACCTATGGGTTATGGATCCACCATATCTCTATTGGGCACACTTCATCCATAAGTTTTTAATCCAAGGTGACAACGCTGTGAGCTTATGCAAATAAGCTCCTGTCAATACACAACTATGTTCTTTGACATGCCCCTTGTCAAATATTCTTCCAATAATGCTGCAACAAATGTGGAATACTTCCCTAGATGGAAGTGCTTACCAATCATCATTAAAGACCAAGGAGATAGTGCCATCCCCTCCTCCTGCAACATCATACAAAATGTGAGAGAAAATCTTCCCTTGCTCTCCCAAGCAAAGCATCAAAATATTTTGCTACCTCCTCATACTTCCATCATACAACTCATGTGATGAAGACACATCAACATCATGCATCCATACTCTATGCTGCTCAATTATGCAAGTATCCATCCTCCTACTCTTAAGAAAAGCGTTTACCAAGTGATGGCCAAACTCCTTCAAGAGTAACCAGTGCAGCTAAGCCTCCTACTTCCCGGTATCATAGATCTACAGGTATCTCCCTAGCTCCTTGCTCATCATCCACACAATCACATGTGGATGCATCCTTGTTCTCCTTATCCTAGTACTCCTCCCATGAGGGCTACCATCCTCCCAAATAAAATTCTTGTCTTTGCACTTCACGGGATTTTGAAATGTACGCTTCTCAAGGATCAATGAGACCCTATCAAGAATCAAATAGGTGGTAGGAAAAAACCTCCCATCATGATGTGTATGGCTTAAGGGATGTCCAACACAAGCATGAGAGATGCTATCCATCCTAAGATGTCCTCCATCTTCTATCTGCTCTTGTGAGAAGAGAAGAAAAACATTGCATTACATGGTGTGCCAAAGTGCATCTCCAATGAAATCTCTCCTTGAGACCTCCCTTTCATTAGTCTTCCAAAACCAATGAGTTCTTGGATCTGAAAGTAGAAGCTCCTCTTTGAGCTGAGAAGAGCTCATTGAGAAAGTGTCATCTTGAAGGGAGAAAAGGTTTCTTACTCCAAGATGTCTACCATCACTCTTCAAGGCTTCAAACCCCAACCTCCAATGTCATGTTCAATCCAAAAATGGCTCATGAGAATGACGGTTTGATTCCACCTTGATATTTTTCATGTTGCACAGTGTAGTGCAACCAAGCTGCTCTATGGTAGCCAGGGGATTTAACCCTTGGACCTGCAAAAGTAAAACTCTAAAATTTTCAAAAGAAGTTATGGCAACAATAGTTTGTGGAAGTTCTTTTATAACTTGATGTGAATTTGGAACTTCTTGTAGGGCTGCAAGAGTTCCTTCCTCAAAAGTGTTGGCTACCCCAACTGTTGATGCATGTGGACGCTCCTCCATGGGTGTGACAGCGTTATCACAAGACTCCTCAAGAGGTGATGTGATCTCTTATTCTTGGTGAGAATAGGAAGCACATGGTACTTCCTCTTCTTTTTCTTCAATATTATTGACTTCCTCAAAGGTGGATGTATTTCCTCTGGATCTGAAAATCGATGAGAATAAACTCATTTTTTTCACCTTTCAGGTTTTCTTGGGGTTAGACTCACAGGGACTAGTGGATCCCTCATACATGGAAAAAGGTGTCCTCCCAGTGGTATGCTACAACTTTGAGCTCTACATTCTAGATCCCCCATTGTTCCTTCCACTTTCATCCTGCCTGAGTTGACAATAATCTTTGAAAGTCAAAGCTACTCTGAAGTCTTCCCCCTTGGACTGCCATTATTGGAAATAATCTCCAAAGGGTATATGATCATGCTGCCTCTCTTAATTACTCAGTATTGGAGATAAGAATGTAGGCATTGTGATAATTTTTACAGGCTGAGCCAGAACTATGCTCTAATACCACTGTAATATCTCGAAATGGATTTCTCAGCAAATCATGCCTGAAAAATGTATTATTCAGGAATATGTGCTTCATATATCATAATAAGTGTTTAAAAACACTCATAAACCCACTCCAAATACTGCAAAAACCTTTAATCATCTTTTATGGGAAAAAAGGTGGGGAAAAGCGAGGATTTTGGCCCTAAAATGAGTGTATAAGAAAATATGCGTAAAATTATGAGTCAAGGTTCTGGAATATGTTATATTAGGTAAATATGGATATGCATGTCGAATTTCAGCAAAAAAAAAATGCATTTTACTAAGTTAAACAATTCCTCCTTCCCGACTAGTCAAGAAAAACCCTAATTTCCCATGACTTTGAGTATGCAGAAATTTACTGAAGCAAGGGTAGTGTATTTCATAAATGTATAAGATTTAAAGCAGTATGGATAATCATATAATGATTTTAGGAACATGGAATAGGCATTAAGCAAAGTTAAACAATAGTTTTATATAGAAAATCCCTCAAGATTGAGGTGCTGCAAGACAAGAGAATGACCTAGAAACCCTTCAACGTTATTTCCAGGAGGCTGAAGCTTATTTTTATTATATTACATATCTTCAACTGATAAATACATGAAAACAGAGATATATAATGAAACAAAATGCCCAAAGGGCTCTTTATTACATTCCCCTTGGGGATTTCAGCAATACATGAAAATGCTGGAGTAGCTGGGCAGCTACGGAAACTCTGGAACTATAAATATATATATAAGTCTGAATAAGATGAAAATATCTGAAGTAAACCTCCTCCAATGGATCTCCAAAGTGGAAGGCTAATCCTTACACTTGAGATCCCACCCTCCAATATATCTGCAAAACTCCGCAGCAAATGCACTAGAAAAATAACGCAGCTATTGGAGAAACTGCACAATAGGGGCAAGAATATGTGTTGGCCTGATGCCAAGATCTGCAAATAAGCTTTCGAATTTCCAAACTGATCCTCCAAAGGAAAGAAAGACTCTCCCTCTGAAAAACAAGCAATGGAAGTCGTGTTGTGGAATCTCCACGGAAACACCGTAAAACACAGTATTATGGTGATGCAACAATAGTGTTGTCTTGGAGGATGATGATTCGGTCTCGAACCAAAATAATGATGGGACAACCTCACCTGAGCAAGCACTTGAAGTCCCCCGGGGCTGAGGGTGAGATCTCTGAACGGAGACACTCGGTGCACTAAATAGTGTTGCAGACTAGTTAAACAACTAGCGTTCTCAAGAAGTCGAAATGACCAACTCAATATCATAAAAATATGCATGAATGGAAATAGCTCTCCTCCCCTCCATTTATATAGCAATTGGAGACTCCTCATGGGCCCTTCCTCTAGAAGCTTCCCTTCCTCTAGAAGCTTCCCTCTTATGTTGTCATGTAGTGCTTTCCAACTCATACCCTGTGCTGGTTGACTTGGTCAAACCTCTTTGGAAATATCTCCTTTCACACATGAGGGTGTGAAATCTGGTTCCATGGTTGAGCCCTTTTCATACTAGAGGGATTTTATTTATGTTTTTATTATCTTTGGGCCTCCTTACCCAATTATTCATCTCCTAAATGAGTTTAGACAAAATTTAATGTTCCAATTTATTGAAGAAAAATTTGGAACATTACACAAAGCTAAATTTTCATTATTCATTTGTGTAATTTAGGGGTTGAGGTGTTTTAATTATTTTTCTCATTTTTAATAAATTAAGAGAGAAAATATAAATGTGACAATTATTTTAAATATTCCTTAAATAATTAGGATATGAGTGGAGTTGAATTAGGTAGATAATCTAGGGATTAGGAATTCCATAAACGGGACTTAGTTGAGCCTAAAAAAGGGATAAATTTAATTTAGATTTTAGTTGAGATTTGTGTGGAGGAATTTACGGAGTGGAATAAATTCATATTTATGTATAAATAGGAGGGTTGTGTGAGGAAGAAATATAAGTGAGGAGTGAGGAATACAGAGAGAGTGAGAAATGAGTTGAGAGCCTTTTGTAAAGGGTTGAGAGCCCAAAGGCCATCCACTATAATATTTGGCCAAGGAATATCCTGTGTATTTATATCTCAGTATATTTTTGTTTGTATAAGCTCTCTTTTATTTATGTACGTTTTAAGCAGTTGCAAATGTTTGTTTAATGAAGAATTTATGTGAGAGTTTTCATGCTGAAGGAAGTGCACACGAGTTTTTATATGCTAGGATTTGTTTAACCTAGTATCCTAACATCATTTTGGTGTCGGAGCCCGAAAGATGCTTGTTCTACATTTTTTTTTGAATCTGCAAGTATATTGATATGCCATAGATTAGTATGGAAATTGCATGGAGAGGATTTTCATTGTGGAGGGTGATACACAGTTTTAAAGCACTGTAGTGGAGTGCGGCCTTGGTGTAGATGTAGGCTAGGACCCTCAGGAAATACATTAAAATGCTGGAAGTGTTTGACTATTCGGGCTTTATTAACATAACTCTATAACTATGCAACGCTATTCAAATGGGTATGTAGTCACTGTGTTCATGGTTTCATATTTTAGCGTATATAGTTCGACTTTCTAGTAATGAAAAGTGGTATTTCATTTGCATTGAGTTTAGTATAGTAAAGATAATACGACTGTGGATCCAAGCTATAGATATCGATATTTTATTTGCATTGACATTTAATGGTTATCTTGGCATAGAAACTATGTTGACATTGTTGGGTATATTGGCATAGTCATTGCGTGAAGAATTGTCGGTGTGATGAGATTTGAGTGTGGAGCTAGCACATATTCCAATGACAGTGGTTTCTAGATCTTGGAGAGGCAATGGTGCGTGGTTGGGCCAATGCAAATCGGAAAGTAGAGAAGGGAGATAACCTCGGTGTGAAATCATGGTATTTTTTTGTGTGTGGAGGAGGCGTAGATGGGAATGGAGTATATAATTCCAGCGTAAATACTCCTGCCAAATATGCGTTGGCATATGCGTAGGGACTGCAAGAGTCTAGTGGCCTTGACAGCAATGCAAAGAAGCAGGGTCGACGGCTTAATGGCAACACTTTCAGAAATATAGAGTAAATGATTTTGTTTTGAAGAACGGATTCTACATTTGATAATGCAACAATTTTTTATTCCATTTGTTATATGTTATAATTCATATAGTTCCACATATAATTATTAGGAATGAACAAGTTTGGAGAGTGAATCTGGGACTTAGTAGAATTGAAAATTTTGCTATACTAAATTGTGAAGTGGAAATTGTGCTTTCTACATCAAATTTTTGGAAGAAAATCATACCAATGCACTTAAAAAAAAGGCATGTGTGGGGCTTGTGAAATAGGTGTGGCTCCAATGGAACATTCAAGGTATGGATCCAGTATTTCCACAGTACCACCTTCCAGGATAATAAAATGTCACTGGGATTAATCGAGGTAAAGTTTTTGCAAATAATTCATGTACGTTTTTTTTAGAGAATTTAATCTTGAAAGGATATTTGGTTACATTAAGGTTTCATGTTTTTAAATAAAGAAATTGAAATCGAAGAGATTGAGATGAGGGAACTTGGCTTAAGCTAAGAGGGGAGATTATGTGTACTTTGAAGGTTTCTAACATTATTTGTTGGGAAATATTTATGTTAGAAAATTACTGGAAGAGATTTATTTGCTGGGGAGAAAATGGACCTTGCGCATTCAAAGTAAGTCGGTAGAGGCTTGAATGTATTCCTAAAAGAATACGCGAGAGAAGGGTTGGATCATTTCAACCAAAAAAATATTCAAGGTTAATTCTCATTGAATGAATCAATATTCATTGAGTAGAGGTATTTTAAAATCTGGATGATTAAATTTCCTTTCCATACTCTAGAAGATGATATTTTGTAAATGTTATGAAAGAGTGGAAATGTTGCAAATGCAGAGGTATAAATGAATGGAAAATGAATGAAAAAATGTGTTAATCCTGGGTGATATAAAAAGATGCAATTTTATATGACAGGGTTTATTATGCATAATTTGGATTCTTCTCAGTTTTGGTTAAGTCATTTTGGACCAAAGCTTGTAGTTGGAAAAAGGAGAATTCTTTTGATTTGTGATTGAAAACATAATTTCTTGATGTTGTAAAATATCTTTTTTTACCATCATGTGGCGGAATCTAAGGAGGTGTTATTGATAATGGATGTGATGTATGAGTTGTACATTATTCATCGAAGAGGTTTAAACATTGTTCTCTGTACACATGTTAAGAGATGTGAATTGATATTGTATGGTGCATGAAAGTGCAAGAAAATTTTTGCACTAAAATAATGAGCTTATGGTATGAAGGGCATGTGAGTATTCACAATGACAAAGACGGCACAGAAAAGTGAAATTGAGAGAGTTGTAAATGCAAGGGAAAGGTTGTTAAATAACCTTGAAGGGAGCATGAGGTATGATAATTCAGAAAGATATTTTTGAATGTTGACAATTGGATGGTTTATTTATTTTCACCATAAAATAAATCTTGGAAAACATGGATTGCATTTCGATTAAAGGCTTCAGCATCATGAGAAATGATAATGGGAAACTGATAAGAATGGAGTATGAAAGAGAGTGCAGATTTTACATCCTAAAACATATTAGGGGTGTATATTTGGTGGAGGATTGTATAACTTGAATTAAGTCAAAATATCCACTATCATAATTATTGGGTGAAGCCTTGATGTCAAAACAAATGTTAGGGTCAAATAAAAGTTTGCTTAGCTTGAGTTAAAATTGAGTATTTTTCTCCAAGATGAAGAGTTGATCTAAAGTGTGAATTCAAAGAGTCGTAAGCTAAGTCAAAGGTTTGAATGTAATTGGGTGCATGATCAGCAGAGTCCGACACCCAAATAATTGGTCATTGTAACACGTGAGTTACTAAAGTGTTGTTTGCAGCAAAGTGAAGTAAGAGAATTGCCAGAAATGACTCCAAGAAAGAGAACCAAAAGATACCAAGCGCGAGAAGAAAGCTTACATTGTTGAATGGCAAGTGGGAAGACTTGCTAAAAATTAGTTTCAAATTAAATCCACACGTGAATAGATGAAGTTCACAAATGAGGAGAATATGACTATTGATAGTCATTTCTGAAGATCTGATGAAGACCACAGCATAAGGAAGAAGAAGGAAAATTCTAAGGTAAGTGGTGTATGTGAGTAGTTGACTGATGAAGATTATTAGCGGGAGGAGGCTGAGATAGCAGTACACCTTGAATTGTTAATGGAATTGTTGTAGAAAAATGTGAAAGACCAGACACATGGTTGGACCATGAGAAAGAAGGTAAAGTGGAAGAGACTACACACAAAGAGGGAAAAAGAGGTAAACATACAGTTGGAATAAGAGTTGAGGAAGTTGGAGCAGATGATGAGATGTGAAGAACTTAGAGAGGCTGAGCTGAAAATGGAAGTTTCCATTTGTGGCCCAGAACAAGGTGGAATTCTAGGTGAAGAAATCAATGAGGAAGATCTCATGAACTATCGGGATAGTTCAGAGGAATTTGAAGATATGTTGACGAGAGTAGTAGATGAGGCTATGAAGCCTTACATTTTTAAAACTCACAGTTTATGTATGTTTGCAGGATGTGCGAAAGATTGTGGATAGTCTATTGAAACTATCATAGAGATGAATGAAACTCTTGAGGTGAAGTGTGATGTAGAATTCCTTTTAGAGAAGGAAGGTACCAATTTGTTGCAGCAAGAAGAAATCATAAATGAATTCTTGTTTGGGGTAAGATAGCCAGTTGAATTTGTTATGGAGCAGAAGCATAGTGGAAATGCCAAAGAGATATTCCAAGGAGGTAAACAAATGTATTTGTTTAATGAATTCGCTGAGACAATTTTACAATGTGATGAAATATAAACCAGGACAACTCAGAAAAATTTCCAGAAGAAGAATGAATCTGGGAATGAAGGTTGTGATGAAATGCTAAAAAGAGTTAACCTAGAAATCGAGTTCTTGGAACGATGGCTTAAGGAACCTGATGGAGAAGTAAAACATGTAGAACCTAATCTAAAAGAAATCACAGTTACTGTGCATGATAGGCATGAAATGTTTTTAACATTTATAGAGTTGAGTGAATGTTATAACTTTTCAGATAATAATATAACTATAGGTACAAAAACTGACATTAACAGATATGATGTCGAACTCGTAGAAATTGAGAATAAATTATTTGGAGTTGAAATGGAAGATCAGGAGCAACAAGAAAGTTGTGTCTGTAGAGACATAAGGGAGATAGAAATATTGATCCAACAGGATAAAGATAAAATTAGCCAGCAATTCAAAAAAAGATCTACTAAAATCCAGAAAGTCAATGATGGGAGATTGGTGCTTGAAGCATAAAAAGAGACTGAAAGGTCTTATCTTTTTAAAACTAACAGTTTGTTAGTGAATGCAGGTACAACATTGGACAAGAAAGTTTTTGCTATAAAAGCAATAAAATACTATAGTTGTGATCAAGAAGAAACTCTTGATTATTCTTCGCTTCAAAAAGTTTTGGAGAAGCCGATGGAATCCAATTGACAGAGTGAGTGATGAGTTAGCAAATCGAGTTGATATTTTGAAGAACCAGTGGCAAAACAGAGTTTGGAATCCTAGAGGGAGCAAGTCATCAGGATTTGTGGCTGTGGCATTATTAGAGAAAAGCGACGGACCTCATAGGCAGGAGTCTATGGAAACTTCTCTACATGGGGAGTCTGATGCAGGAGCATCAAAGCTAAATTTTCATTATTCATTTGTGTAATTAAGGGGGTGAGGTGTTTTAATTATTTTGCTTATTTTTAATATATTAAAAGAGAAAATATAAGTGTGAGGATTATTGTAAATATTCCTTAAATAATTAAGGATATGAGTGGAGTTGAATTAGGTAGATAATCTAGGGATTAGGAATTCCATAAACGGGACTTAATTGAGCCTAAAAAAGGGATAAATCTAATTTAGATTTTACTTGAGATTTGTGTGGAGGAATTTATGGAGTGGAATAAATTCATATTTATGTATAAATAGGAGGGTTTTGTGAGGAAGAAATATAAGTGAAGAAGTGAGGAATACAAAGAGAGTGAGAAATGGGTTGAGAGCATTTTGTAAAGGGCTGAGATCCGAAAGGCCATCCACTGTAATATCTGGCTAAAGAATTTCTTGTGTATTTATATCTCAGCATATTCGTGTTTGTATAAGATCTCTTTTATTTATGTGCGTTTTAAGCAGTTGCAAAAGATTTTTTAATGAAGAATTTATGCGAGAGTTCTCATGTTGAAGGAAGTGCACACGAGTTTATATATGCTAGGATTTGTTTAACCCAGTGTCCTGGCATCACTACCATTCCCTGAAAAATACAAGTACTGACTAGGTTTTAGCTACAACCAAATTGAGGAATCAACCCCGAAATGATGCAAACACTAACATGCTATGGGAAAGAACCTGATTAAGGCACCACCATATGAATTTTATAGGAAATAAATTGATTGATGAACCAACCTCTAAATGTTGCAGGTGGTAACCTAATTGAGTAACCAAACTCAGTGGAGGCACTCATCTCCTTCAATCTATACTGGAAAACTTTCAACAATATTTCAGACATGATCAACGAACGTCATAAATAATATAAGTTTTGAGAAACATATGATAAAACTATTGTCACAAGTCTATTCATCAAGTTGTCACAAACTTCTCATTAAGCTACTACCAATGTTGTTAAGGCTTATTCATTAGTCAACCTATTCATCACAACAACTTGTTCTTCAATATAATATAATAATACCTTTCTCAGATACCAGTTTTTTCATACATACAAAACCTAGTCATAAAGCCTAAGACATTTTCATAAGCCCCAAAACAGAAAATATAGCTTTATAACATCAACCATACATCGTCTAATTCTCTGTAACCCTTGGAAATATCATAACTAATTTCTTGTCATTTCCTCCTTTTCAAAAATAGACTTGGTTTGAAGATGATCTCAAAAACCATATAAAACCATAAAATAAATTATGTGTTCAAAAATGACCCTTTTAGGGCATGTCTTCAAGCCAAGTGTAATCATACATGGTGAGTCGTGAGACCCGACATGTGTTGGCCCCGCATGTAGGAAGCCATGGGTCACAAGATCAGAATGCCAAATGAGGAATCAATCAATGGAGGAAAATGCGTCAATGATTAGGGTTCACACATGCCGCCATTATGGAGTTCCACTAGAGCTCCACCTTCCATTTAATAGGTAGATTAACATGATCTATTAATGTAATTTTCTAATTATGAACGCATTTTTTTAATATTAAGTAAAAATTTGGTAAACTCTCATTAATACAACCATAGCGTTAAATTTCACTTGCTACTCTTCTCTTGATAGACAATTATAGCATTTATAAGTAGTAATTTTTATTAAAATGATGAAAGGCATATGATGTCATTGATTAAGATAGTGGATGCAAAATATGAAGTCATCTAGTTGTTAATGCATCACTGGAGAATATTACTTACTTCCACTACGAAGGACTTGGAACATGGTGAGTTGCTTGACGAGTAGCAATGACAAGTCCACGATTGTGATCCATTAAATCACCTCAAAGTTATCCATTAACAAAAGAAGGAATATCAAACAATTTTTATTAATGCTATGAAATGATGAATCGATATACATACAATGATATTTATTATTGCGGATGATTACAAAAAGAAAGAAATAGGTCCACGGGCATCATCGATATGTATGCATAGAGGGAGGGGATCCGTTTGGTGTGAGAAATTGTCCTTGCTTCAAGAGCCAATTAATTTCCTGGTGCATGTAAAGGATTGAGTGTGAACAGCTCATAAAATCGTTAAACCTGCATCGTTCGACTTTGTTACTTTGTTGTTAATATGATGTGCTCACGCGTGCTTTCGAACAACATTGGAGATCCCATAATTCCCAAGTAACTCCACCTAGCCGTTAGCCTCCTTTGATTTTTCAGGGCAACATCGAGGAGTTGGAGCATTGGCTGGGCATTGAGGTGCAGCTGGAGGGCACTTAGAACGTTCTGCTGCTGCTGACGCCCCCAACGAAAGATGAAATCTGGGTTTAGGATCAGCAATCACTAGAGAGGGATTAGCCTTCACTTGCTGCTCCTGCTTTGATTTTGCGGTTCAACATCCACGAGTCGGAGCATGTATTGGGCACTGAGGTGCAGCTGGAGGGCACGTAGACAGTTCTCCTGCTGCTGCCGCCTCAACGGAAGAATGAACGTTACGATGGTGTGAAGGAGTTGGAAGATGGGGATTGGGTTTAGGATCAGCAAGCACGAGTAGGGGTTTGTGATGATGACCAGAATGACCATCACCTCCAAGCAATTGATCATTGCTGCTTTTATGCGGTCCTCGAAAGTGTTGGGTGGGTTGACTTCGAACAGCAACCACAAGCAAGGGGCCTGCTTTAAACGACAACGTCCACATAAGTAGGGCAACCAGAATAACGGACACATCATTTAGCATTTTTTTGGGTAATGTCATCATCGTTTTAATAAATGTGCCTTCAGCTGATTGATCGGTTCGGTTAGGTGATTGATGGTCGTAAATGAGAGTTACGAAAAAGTGATTTGGTTGATGCAGATCATATATTCGGTGGATGCATACAATACATTACTCTTCCTCACATTGAGAGATCATCTGTTCTATAAATACAAGACGGACAGGGCGAGGAGCCGAAGTAGACACGTTTTTTTAGATGTGAGATGGTGAATCGATCTGCATATTGAATTGAATTCAAATTAATTGTTACGTGGACCATTGACAGATACTTCGTTCGTAGGGCAGACGGCTTAAGAACTTTGGAGGTTGAATGTGTGCACACACGGAGGAATAGTATTCTGTGACCGGCTTGGGATGTTTGACTTAATGCTTTGCGACAGTTTGATACATCTCGATTGTCAAACTGACTTCCACGCATGGAAAGGCAAAGGTGATATATATGTTTCTAATTATACAAAAATTGGAACATGGCAAATCAGATTTAATCCGAATGGAATTGAGAGCAGAGGCATTAGCAAATCCAATTCCATCTAACCTAACTTATAACATATAATCGAGTTTAACAGTAAAATCCAAAATCAATTATGTTAAATAAAGACAAGATCCAACACACTCCAAGAATAATATGATTTTTTTATACTCACTGAACATGCCCAACAATAATCAAGTTTAATAGTCAAATCCAAAATCAATTATCCTAAATAAAGAAAAGATCTAACACACTCCAAGAATAATATGATTTTCTCATACTCACTGAACATGGCCAACAATTTCACAACTTACATGGTTTATCACAACTACTTTCCAATCCAAAGTCCCAAAGACAATCAAACTAGAATCAAATGGACGATACTCAAATTGTTTAGGACGACACTTCTTTTTAATCGTTGTAGATTTTCTTTTAAAGTTCCTTATCAATTTGGAGATATGGTAAGTGGCTGGGAATGTACAAGGGGCCATTTTGGTTGCAGGAATAGAATTGGAAAATGAAATAGAATTACCATTGCTTGTGCCTAGTTTGTTTTTCTTGCATGAAAAAAGTGTTCCAGAGACTATTCCAGTTTCACGCCCTTTTAACATGCTGAAAACAACCTCTCTCTCTAATTATATGGAATAAATTCAAAAAAATGTTCAAATATTGTTTGTTCTCTCTCCAACCAACTTAGAGGTAAATTGTCAAGAACCTTTAAAACAATGAACAAAGTTGTGATACAATCCCATTAATAATGTAATCCCTTCCTTTCATGTAATATGATCATGTATAGTTCTGACAACTTCCTGTAGGAGCATTGCCAAACTTCATATATAGCCTCCCATCCATAGCTAAATGTTGTTTGACCTCATTATCAACAACTGAGGAAAGGATATAATGATCATCACGAGTAAAGCACACACTCACATTCCCTCTTATGTTGGTTATTGTATATAAAGTATGTGTAGGATTTTGTCGAAAATCCAAAAATTCGATTTCCTAATCAAGTGATGGAGTCACAAACAAGTATGGGGAATAATAAGAAAATATTACCTCATTTTTATGTTCACATTGGAGATCTTCAAAAACTTTAACTATTTTCCACTGGACACCTCACATAGAGAAACTTGCTTTGAATATCCAATAGCGAGGAAATAATTATCTATTGCATTAATATGGACAGATGTTAATTGCTCAAACTCTTCATATGTGTAAGTGGCAGGGTTTCTACTGTTCTTGTCTTGGAAGGGTCATTGTTGAGCCAACAAAATCCAAGAATACTAGGGTTTAATACAACTCACTCAATGTGGCCAACAGTTTTCCCCCTTCCACGATTGATCAGAACGACGTCCCCATCCATTGTCCCAAAGAGCATCTACCTAGAATCAAATGGATGATACTCAAATTATCTTACATGAAACTTCTTGTTAATCTTTATAGAGTTTTTAGTAGAGTTACGGGTTCCTTTGCAATTTGGAAATAGGGTTTTCCTTAAAACACTAGCATTTTCATTAAAAATATATTAAATTAAAGCTTATTGGAGAATGACATGCACATGGTGTGCCTTAAAGTTTATGGGAGAAATGATATGTACATAGTTTTTCTTAAATTTTGCCTTGAGTTTAAAAAATATAATAAATTAAAGTTTATGGGAGAATGACATGTACATGGTTTGCCTTAAATTTTATGGGATAAATGAGATGTAAATGGTTTTCCTTAAAGTTTTCCTTAAGTTTATGGGAGAAATGACGTGTAAATGGTTTTTCTTAAAGTTTTCTTTAAATTTTATGGGAGAAATTACATAGAAATGACATGTCCATAGTTCCCAAAGCACTAGAAAATGTCTTAAAGTTTAACGAGAAATTACATACAAATGACATGTACATGGTTCCCAAAACACTAGCAAATTCCTTAAAATTTATGGGATAAATGACATGTACATTTTTTTTCTTAAATTTTGCCTTAAGTTTATGGGAGAAAGCCTTGCGTTTATGGGATAAATGACATGTACATGGTTTGCCTTAAAGTTTGCCTTAATTTATATTGGAGAAGTGGCATCTATAAATGACATGCCTTAAGTTTTTCTTGCCTAGAGTTTAAGGGATAAATGAAATGTACATGGTTTGCCTTAGAGTTTTCCTTATATTTTATGGGATAAATGATATATTTATGGGAGAAATGACATAGAAATGACATGCCTTCAATTTTTCCTTGACTTTATGGGAGAAATGACACATTTACATGGTTTGCCTTAAAGTTTATGGGACAAATGACAGAGAAATGAAATGTACATGGTTCCCAAAACACTAGCAAATGCCTTAATTTTTATGGAAAAAATTATATGTACATGGTTATCCTTAAATTTTGCCTTGATTTTATGGAAGAAGTGACATGTACATGGTTATCCTTAAATTTTTCCTTAAATTTTATTCGAAAAATGACATATAAATGACATGTACATGGTTCCAAAAACACTAGAAAATGCCTTAAAGTAAAGTTTTCCTTAAAGTTTAGGGGAGAAATGACATAGAAATGAGATGTACATGGTTCTAGAAACACTAGAAAATTCCTTAATGTTTATGGGAGAAATGTCATGTACATGGTTATCCTTAAAGGTTGCTTTGAGTTTATGGGAGAAATGGGAGAAATGACATATACATGGTTATCCTTAAAGTTTTCCTTATTTTTTATGGGACATAGAAATGATATGTATATGGTTCCCAAAATGCTAGCAAATGCCTTAAATTTTATGGGAGAAATGACATGCACATGGTTTCCAAAAATACTACCGTTTTCTTTAAAAATATATTAAATTAAAGTTTATGGGAGAAATGACATGTACATGGTTGGACTTAAATTTTATGGGAGAAATCACATGTACATGGTTTTCCTTAATGCTTTCCTTGAGTTCAACAATGGAGTGATGTTGTCATCCAAGGATGAACATTAGCCAAGAAAACCAAGTATGTGCATAAGTTTAAATTGGTATGCTTATTTATGAACTTAATTGAAATAAATATGCTGCTAGAAATGAAAATATAATCATAAGTTCTACAATATGGATGTAGAATAATGTTTAATATATGCATGTATGCATGTATGTCTAGTGCAGCTGTTTTGTGCATGTGAAAGTTGTGTGAAGGATGAAAATTAGCCAAGAAAACCAAGTATGTGCATAAGTTTAAATTGGTATGTTTATTTATGAATTTAATTGAAATAAATATGTTGCTAGAAATGAAAATATAATGATAGGTTCTATGAGATGGATGTAGATTAATGATTAATATATGCATGTATGCATATATGTCTAGTGGAGTTGTTGTGTGCATGTGAGAGTTGTGTGAAAACAATTATCCTACACACAGAAATGAAAATATAATGATAGGTTTTACAAGATCAATGTAGACTAATGTTTAATATATGCATGTATGCATCTATGTCTGGTGGATTTCTTGTGTGCATGTGAATGTTGTGTGAAGAAAATTATCCTGCACACTAGTATTATTCATGATAAGTTGTACAAGATGGATGTAGACTAATGTTTAATATATACATGTATTTATGTATGTCTGGTGGAGCTTTTGTGTGCATGTGAAAGTTGTGTGAAGACAATTATCCTAAACACTAGTATTAATCAGGATAGGTTCTACAAGATGGATGTAGAATAATGCTAAATATATCCATGTATGCATGGATGTCTCATGGAGTTGTTGGCATGAAATTAATTTCTAGGTAAATTTTAATTGGTTTTCATTATAAATCATAAATTAATTGCCAAAATCTCATAAGTTGAGATCTAACATTGAAATTTTTAATTTCACATGAGGACATAGTAATTTAGCCAACAACAGCAAATCATCATATGATTGATCATTACCTTCAAGACAAGCTAAGACTATATTCATGAAAATTTGAATGTTGAGAATATGCAATTTTTCTGACACACACTACATAAACAACAAAGGAAGATCACAGGTTAGGTGAACATACAAGCTGATATGTTTCAGGATGGTCTCGATGCCGCTCACATGGATTCTTTGTTACCTGAACATTTTTTTTTCGGGGAGTGAATGAAGTTAAATTCAAGATCATTTAATCAATATAAATATATATCTCAGTAAATATCATATCAATATTAATCTCAAGGCATATCCAAGTCTGCTAAAATGAAAAAGGCATGAGAAAATTTTACATAATCTAAGTTCTTCAGAAAATTTACAAAATGTTAAATCTATTTCTAAAACAATATTTAACTGTATTAACCAAAACTAAAATAATTACATTATACCTTATATAAATTGTTAACCAATTTATTCTGATAAAATTAATTTTAACCTCGTGACCATTAGATGAGGGTGATGATGTTGAGATTTAGGGGATCAATATTTCTCATGTTTGGGGTGTTAGCTTTGGTGTTGCTTCAATGTTGTGGCCATGGCAACTCAGCTTCAACAAGTGTAGATCAGATTGATAATAACATTGGAAATCGAAGGAAGCCTCATGGAGAAGTGTTGAGTAATGGTTTACAGAATTCAATGACGATTAGAGGGTCCAAAACTCCCGCAATGCCTTCTCCTCCCTCCAAATGCAGAGTTGAATATAGGTAAGTATCATAGGTTACACTATTCCAATAATATAATATAGTTAAACATTACCTAGTGTAAAACATACAGGGAATCAAAGCCCATTGAATATGAGGTTACAATGATTCTATAGCTTATATAAAGATGTTGAAGAATTAACAACAGTTATGACAACTTCTATGACCAGACTAGCTGCAAACACAATAATCTAATATAGGTGAACATTACTTAGTGTAAAACAGACAGGGAATCAAATCCCATTGAATATGATGTTACAATGACTCTATAGCTTATATAAAGATGTTGAACACATAACAACAGTAATGAAAGCTTCTATGATCCGACTAACTGTAAACACAATAATCTATTATAGGTAAGCATTACTTAGTGTAAAACAGATAGGGAATCGAAGCCCATTGAATATGAGGTTACAATGACTCTATAGCTTATATAAAGAGGTTTAACAAGTAACAACATTTATGATAGCTTATATGATCAAAGTATATGTAATCTAATGTAATCGAATATAGGTGAACATTACTTAGCTTAAAACAGACATGGAATCAAAGGCCATTGAATATGAGGCTACAATGACTCTATAGCTTATATAAATATGTTGAACAAGTTAAAACAGTTATGACAACTTGTATGATCATACTAGCTATAAACACAATAATCTAATATAGGTAGACATTAGTTAGTGTAAAACAGACAAGGAATCAAGGCCCATTGAATATGAGGTTACAATGATTCTATAGCTTATATATAAAGAGGTTGAAAAATTAACAACAGTTATGACAACTTCTATGATCAGACTAGCTGTAAACACGTAATCAAAGTAATGAATAGGTATAAGTAAGCTTATATAGCTAATGGTTGATATATGATTAGTGTGAACCTTTTACTAAGTTTGAATTTACCCTTAAGAAGTTGTTAGATACGGTATAGTAACTCCCTGTATCATCATGATTTTAATCATACCTTATACATTTCATAGAAAGTGTGATTAATTATGTCAATGCATATTGCTTATAGCTTATCTACAGATGTATGCAGTTTAAGTTAGAAAATTGGTTAAGCTCTTACACTAGACTTATGATTAGAGAGCTAGAACAAAGAGACTATACTTATGGTAATTGGTATCCCTAATTAACACCACATATTCAGATTAATATGATAGTACATCTTTTTAGTTAGATGAAACAAACCATGTTCAATATTTATGGAGAGAGTAGAAACTAAGCCTATATCGATATAAGTCATAGAAGTTATGTAACAAACTGTGTATCATACACATTTTCACAGCTATCTACATAATTAAGCTTATAATAGTGACATGGGATATGATTACAAAGCTAACTAGTATTGATTCTATAAAGTTATCTTAACCAGAAAAATTCTATGGGAAATTCTTAATGTAAGAGGATGAAAATAGTAGGATTTTTCTTCTACCTAGAAATTCTGAGACAATGACACTGCGAGAGTGAAAGACAAGTATAGAATGAGACAACAAGGCCACAACGAGCAGACAACAAGATGACAAGGCCGCAACTAGCAGACGATGAGATGACGAGGCCGCAATGATCAGACACTGAGACAGCGAGGCCGCAACGAGAAGACAACGAGATGATGAGGCCGTAGATCACCGAGGACATTGTCAAAGATGCAGATTAGAAATTACCCGCAAACACAAAAAATAAAATTTAGAAAACAATGAAAAATAATAACAAAAAATAACAGAGTATAAACCATAAGCAAATCATAACCTTCTCATCTTTTCTTTCTCCCCTCCTCTCCCCTACTACAATGTGGCAATACAAATAGAGCGACAGAGACAACAACAGAGTAGAAACAGAGCAACGGTAGCTAACCGAACAGTAACAGATCCCAAAAGTGTCGCGGTTTGGGGGCCCATATATTTATAATAAAAAGTTTGGGCAAATTATTTTGAAAATTTTGGTCGGACTATTATTTCGGTCGAATTTTTTTTGCCACTTTTCCCATCTATGGAAAAAAACCTATTTACCCACGCTGTCAATACGTCGTCAATGTAAACGACATAATTAGTTCGACTGAACTGTTGGAAAAATGAAATTTCCAACCGCGTTTCTCACGAAATTATAACCCAGCTTTGCATTTTTACCCATATATATATATATATATATATATATATATATATATATATATATATATATATATATATATATATATATATATATCTTGAAAGGGTTGTTAAATGTATGATGTAAAGCACATTAATTACTATCTAGTTATTTAGAATTTTCTTGTAATATTTAATTAATTATTTAGAGTTATAGATATCTGTTAGTTATATTAGATATAATGTCTTGAAAAGTGTCATTCTTTAGAAATTAAATTAGGAAATTAGTTAGGAGAACTATTAGAAATGAATTAAATATAAGTGGACACTAGCAAATGAAATAATGGATTCATTACTAAATACATTTAGGACACAAGCTTATTTAAAGCTTGTTTCTGTCCTCTTCCTATTGCAAGAGAGTTGAGTGAGGACACTTTTGATTATTATCACTGTATCAAAGCTTTAATGATACAGATGATGTGAAGAGGAGATTCCTGCTCTGCAAGCTTTTGGAAAACTCCATCAAAATCATCAATTGTTGTTTAGTATGAAAAAATTTCACCTTTTCTTAAGGAAAAGAAAATTGAGCTTTTTTCTTTTTATGTGGGATTGATGTTTGGTTTCGATTTTAATCTTTATAAAACTATTTTAAACCAGTTAGTTCCTTTGACTTGGCTCTATAATTTATATGTGTTACTCTAAAGGCTCTTTTGCAAATGAAAAATAATTAATTTTGTTTGGTTTCAATTAGAAAGAAGCTTCATCATTCAATATTAACCAGTGTTTCAATGATTGGTTTTTGGTTTTCCATCACCTTTTTTTTAATCACCAGTAATATACTAATCATAATGTCATAATGTGATTATTATGAAATAATTTTCATTATCAATATGTATAACAAAATTATAAGATAAAACACCATTAATCACATTAACCAGCATAAAAATGTAGAATATTTTATTCAAGTGACCAAAGTCTTGCATGACCAATAAAAAATTGTTGAGGATGTATGTCATGCATCAGTAGAGGAAGTAGAGGAAGTTGGAGCAACATCTTCCACTTGTATAGTTGGCATATAATAATGGGTATTAGGAATCCTTGAATATGAGTTTTTTTCAGGTTCTTTATGGGTGGAATTGAAATACTCCTATCAACTCGAGTGATCGATTGAACTAGCTATTAATTGGACTAAACATGTTGATATATATGGAATAGGAAATGCAAGTTATTAAGAGGAATTTGAAGGCAACACAAGACAAGCATAAGAGTTATGCGGATCAACACAGAGCATTTAAGGAGTTCCAGGTTGGGGAGGATGTATACTTGTGCATCAAGCCTAAGAGTAGCTCCTTGAGGATTGGGTCATCTAACAAGTTGGAACGACGGTGTTGTGGGAATTTTGAGAACCTTGACAAGATAAGATTACTGTCCTACAGAATTTCACTACATATGACACTGAAAGTCCATGATGGTTTCTAGGTTTCATTGCTTAATATATATTTCCAGGATGTTGATCATGTGATTGACGAGTATGTGTTACAGGTGGAACCAGATGGAGAATTCTATCCAGAACCATAACGCATATTGTAGTGGTAACAAATCATGGTGAAGAACCAAACATTAGTATTAGTATGAAAAAATTTTAGCATTAAAATTATGCCATTGACAAACTCTAATGTAGTAATTAAAATAAAATATTTTCGACTTCATTATGATAAAATTACCAAAGCATCACAAATAAAAAATATAAAGCATATATCAAGCTCAATTGTGTGTTAAGAATCACTAAAGTCACTCTTTAATAACAAATCCATTTTCTTAATTTATTTTTTTGATTCTAACTTGGCAAAGCTATGATTTTATTGATATGTAGTACTTCATCTCTTCTTGTTTTATAATCTTAGGAACAAGTTTCTGTTATGAGACCAAAGAGATAAACATGGTTATTTTTATGCCTATAATGAGTAGAACCTTGACCTACACATAGAAATCTTTATTATTCATCTTTATTAAATTTCACAGAAAAAAATAAATCTTCATTACTAGAGATCAGAAGGTATTAAGTAAAGTAATGAGTTCTTCATTGGCATTTGAAAAATGTTTAAAATATCAATATTAAATATGTAACTTATTAATGGAATTTTCCATGCTCGCATGAGTAGAACTTCTCTATTATTAACCTCCATTCGCATGAACCTAATCCACTAAGGACAGTCATAAGAATATGAATACGACCTCATCATAGGACATCATTATACAACTTTCATATTTAGACCAACCCTTTCAAATTAATAGATGGTTTGCAAATTTCCATGTGGCATAGTAAAATAGTGAATTCTCTCCATGTATTATCGTTTTGACCTATTGAATGATTCTCTTAGAATAATGAATTTTATTCTTAGTGTATGGATTGAGAGAATGTAAACATTATATGATAGGGATGGAAACAATTTTCCACATTTATGACCATCTATTACTTTATACAAATTCATTATCTATGAAATAACAACATCACCATTTCATGTGGGCCTTTAATATAAGATAGTTATATGTTGTTATTAATTATAAGAAAGATTGTTCAAATAATTTGGGATATATATGAACTTACTCCCTAGTTTAGGTAGTACACATTCTAAATAAGGGTTTCATTTATTTTGAAGGTTTTAAGCATTTATATGAGACATGTATTTTCAACTAAGTTCATCTAGATACTTTCCTAGGGTATTTAGTTCATGATGGATAACTATAAAAGCTTCATCAATTATGTGCACCAAAAACATCATATAATTTTATGTTATTAAATCCCACAAATCTTGTTATCATGGCCATTTTAACCCATTGTGAAACCTCTAGCATTAGAAAACCAAATTTTTTATTCATCCACATAAGTACAAATTAATCCTTCATCAATTAATGTACCTTAAAGGGATTTGTCATCAAATTGGCCTCATTTAACTAATAGATTAACATGATCTATTAATGTAATTTTCTAATCATTAACACAGGCTTTTAATATTAAGTAGAAATTCGGTAATCCCTCATTAACACAACCATAACATTAAATTCCACTTTGCTACTATCCTCTTGATAGACAATCATAGTATCTATAAGTAGTATTTTTTATTAAGGTGATGGAAGGCATATGATGTCATTGATTAAGATGGTGGATGGAAAATATGAAGTCATCTTTTTGTTGATGCATCACTCGAGGGTATTAATTCGACGACAAAGGACATGGAACATGGGAACTTGCTTGAGGAGTAGCAATTTAATTTTCTAATCATTAACACATAATATTAAGTAGAAATTTGGTAATCTCTCATTAATACAATCATACAACCATAGCATTAAATTTCACTTGCTACTCTCCTCTTAATAAACAATTATATCATCTATAAGTAGTATTTTTTATTAAAATAATGAAAGACATATGATGTCATTGATTAATATGGTGATGGAAAATATCAAATCATCTTGTTGTTAATGCATCACTCGAAAATATTACTTCCACATGGTGACTTGCTTGAGGAATAGCAATGACAGGTCGAGGATTGTGATCCATTAAATCACCTCAAAGTTATCCATTAACAAAAGGAGGAATATCAAACAATTCTTATTAATGCTATGAAATGATGAATCGATATACATACAATGATATTTATTATTGCGGATGATTATGATAATAGTCTACCCGCACAAAAAGAAAGAAATAGGGTCCACGGGCAACATCGATATGTATGCATAGAGGGAGGGGATCCGTATGCTGTGAGAAATTGTGCTTGCCTCAACCGCCAATTAATTTCCTGGTGCATTTAAAGGATTGAGAGTGAGCAGCTCCTGAATCGTGAAACCGACATCCTTCGACTTTGTTGTTAATATGATGTGCTGACGCGTGCTTTCGAACAGCATTGGAGATCCCATAATTCCAAACTCCGCCTTGCCGTTAGCCTCGTTTGATTTTGCAGGGCAACATCGAGGAGTTGGAGCATTGGTTGGGCATAGAGGTGCAGCTGGAGGGCACTTAGAACGTTCTCCTACTGCTGACGCCCCTAACGGAAGATAAAAACTGGGTTTAGGATCAGCAAGCACTAGAGAGGGATTAGCCTTCACTTGCTGCTCCTCCTTTGATTTTGCAGTGCAACATCCAGGAGTTGGAGCATTTATTGGGCACTGAGGTGCAGCTGGAGGGCACGTAGACAGTTCTCCTGCTGCTGACGCTCAACGGAAGAATGAACGTTACGATGGTGTGAAGGAGTCGGAAGATGGGGATTGGGTTTAGGGTCAGCAAGCACTAGTAGGGGGTTGTGATGATGTCCAGAAAGAGCATCACCACCAAGCGATTGATCATTGCTGCTTTTATAAGGTCCTGGAGAGTGTTGGGTGGGTTGAGTTCCAGCCGCAACCACAAGCAAGGGGCCTGCTTTAAACGACAACGTCCACATAAGTAGGGCAACCAGAATAAGAGACACATTGTGTTGGGAAGTATATTATTGTGGGGAAAAGAAGATGTATATTATTGTGTTGGGGAAGAAGATATCCTTATGATGAAAAAATAATATTATATGTTACAAAGGAAACAAGGTAAGATAATAGTATAAGAAAGAATATTATTAACATTTAAAGTGTGACTTGCAACATTTTGAGCAAAAGTCATGGATGTGGTTAATATCAGAAAGCTTTAAAAATTTGAAACACTTTGAAAGCATAGAAAGATTAATAGTTTTATTTCTCTACTTTGCAACATTTTGAAAATTTTGATTAAAAATCATGAATGTGGTTAATACCAGAAAGCTTCAAAAATTTGAAACTCTCTGAAACGATACAAAGATTAATATATTGTCAAATACAGAAAAAAGGAAAAAATACAAAAAACTAGTAAATTGAAACCATAATGTATATGGGCCAAGAGTGTTGCACTCTTCACCATGTCATTGTAAATGTGGAATCTTAGTGTTTTCACGTTTTTGTTTTACATCGTAAATTGAGAGCAGAGGCATTAGCAAATTCAATTCCATCTAACCCAACTTCTAACGTATAATAGAGTTTAATAGTAAAATCGAAGATCAATTATCTTAAATAAAGACAAGAACCAAAATCAATTATTTTAATTAAAGACACTGAGAATATTTCTAAAATGACTTTCATTATCTCAAGTAACATTGACATGCTCTGAGACCACTATTGCCAAAAACAAAAATATAGATATTTTCTAATATAAAATTTTTTCTATTAGGTCCTTCAATTTTATTCATTTTTATCATTAGTATTTTTAGTTCCATTTCTTTAGCTTTACACAACTTCAACAAATTCTTTATATAAAAATGAAATCCATTATGTTTATAATTTTAGGCCAAAGGGAGCACTCAATGTTTTTTACATTGAATTACACTTTGAATCAAATATGGAGGAACACAAAAAAAAAATATTCGTTTGTAATTAAATTACACCTATAAACCATATGATGACCAAGCATAAAATCCATTGCTAGCGAGTTTTGGGAATAAAATAAGGATAGAATGAAAGAAACTGACACTCAAAAGGGACTTGAGAAAAACAATGGCACCAATAGTGACAAAATTTCGTTGCATCGACATGTTTTTAAAAATGCAAAACCGAAGAACAAATGTGTGTTATTCTCAAAATGTGAATCTGCTTGATTCGAATGTTCAACATCTTTTCTCTTTACAAATTTATTTACTTACCAAGTGATGAGTGTGATGATTCTTGTGGTGATTCAATAAAATTGGTTGTGAAAAAAAGATCTCAATCCAAACTACCACTATAGGAAGAGGTGAATGTTACCATTCTACAACTAGTGATTCTCATTCTACATGCAATAAATCTATTATTATTGATGGAATGTTCACATGACATATTCCATGGATAAGAATACCTTCCTTATGGAATGGGAATAGTGATTACCCATATCTTAAGAAAAAAATCAAGTTGGAAATCATTTTTCACATTATAAGGTAACTATCAAGCCATTGGTATCCGTATCAGTATTGGTCTATAGGAATTAGGAAGTAAAATTTGATAAGAAGACTTCTCTAAGTAAATGAATCGATACCTTGAAAAGTGAGAAACGGATCCAAACCAACACAAGTTCATGGAATCCGAACTAAAACATTATATACTTAGAACTCATACCTAGAAAAGTGAGAAATGGGTCAAGGCCATCACAAGTTTAGTGTTTATGAAACAAAACCAATATATAAGTTAGTTGCACTACTATATTTCATTAAACCACGAGATACCCCTCTTGAATTTCTGAACCCATTTGTATGATTATTAGTTGTAGCTTTGGTCCAATGAACAAAAATATCTACACAATTAGGTAATATAATTGTGATAAGACTTAGGAAGTTATGTAGAGATCCTTCCAAAACCATTAATTCATAACATCAATAATTAACTTTTATTAATTGCTAAGAACTTACAATTATAGGTAGAAAAGATACCAAAAATTACATGTTCCACCCTACTCGCAGATAAATCCATTCCATCACAAAACATAAGTTACCCCGATGGCTACAAGAATGGAGAAACCTAGGAGGGAGAGATAACACAATAAATACTTGCTATACAAATTGATAAGAAAAAAGGCCAAAACAAAAACCCAAATGGGGGACTACAGATAAAGGGTGAATGTTACTGAAAGCCAGGCTCGGAGAGTTTCAAGAGAAAAAAATAACCTAACCATATGCCAAGGGTATAAGAAAACCCATAATTATTAATGAAGACCTTTTTTTATGATTAGATCTTTATGAACCTAATTTGAATCACCCTCTTGAAGTTGTTATTGCAATACATCTTGATATATTTATGAAAATTAAAATGACAACATGAAGCTAAACGAAATTTCAAGTGATGGATGCTTGCAATAATGAAACCATGGCGCAAGGTCAGGTAAACAACTGTATTTATTGAGAAAAATAATTGTTGAAAGAATCAAACCTGCCAATTTATAGAATGTTAATGTTGAAACATAAAGAATGAATATATGCAAAGGGAAAAACTATAAATACGAAATTCCCTGGAAACTATTACAACCAACAGTTGAATTCAAACAACTTACTCCAGAGACACATTATTTTAAACATTGTGTTTCTAAATGTTTTGGAATCTTTAGCCACCTTGGAAAGCAATTGAAATGCCCTGAGTTCATTTTATTACATGCATTTTTCAAGCATGGAGTTTCAATACCATGAAATAATTTTTTTTCATAAGTACCTAAGTATGGGAACTCAAATGATTTCTTAGCAATAAATTTTGATGGGTTAGTATAAACCTTGCAAGAGTAGGTTCAACCAAGAAGCAAACAAAATGATACTTGATCTTGGAAACAATTTTCAATAGTAAATGTTGCTTGGAATTTCAACACTTTCAGTTTAAAAATATTTCAAAAATATTTAAATAGGTAAGAAACTATACCATTGAAACTTCCACTTTTAGAACACTTCCATCTTTGTTAAATTTTAAAGGAACTAGATTTTTGGGAAATTCTGTATTAAAATTTTGCTCAAAATAAACAAACTAAAAAAACTTCCTAAAAAACTCTAATGAAGTGGATGAGACTTCAATTAATTAATCTATTAAATTTCCTCAATGTTTTTTATTTGAAGAAGTAAAAGACTTCAATCATATGGATAATGTAATAAATTATTTGGAGAGTAATCAATTTTCTCTTTGATAGTTTATCAATGGCATTCTTTCAATAGACTACTAAAAATTTTGCGTGGGTCATATCTTGATGAAGGAAAATACTTTAATTGATTTCAATGACATTTTTAAACAAGGAGAGCTGCGAAGCAGCAAGCCCCTATCGTTTAGAGAGTCATCTTCAACAAGTAACCAAATTTGAGTTAAGTTTGTATTACATTTTTAGTTTGCTATAATAAAATTTAACAAAATTTTCCTTTAACATTTAGTCTGCAATTGTAGATGCCATCATTGTTAAATGTATAGGTACAAAATGAATATTCCATAGTGGGAAAATCTAGAAATTGGAATCATCTTCAACAAGTAACCAAATTTGAGTTAATTTTGTATTACATTTTCAATTTGTTGTAATAAAATTTAAGAAAATTGTGCTTCAGAATATAGTCTACAATTGTAGATGCTAGTAGTGTTAAATGTACATGTACAAAATGAATATTCCAGAGTGGGAAAATCTAGAAACTGCGCACCAGATGTACAATAAAATTATGTTATTGGAGTACTACATGATTGATTGAGGCAATCTTGGATAGTACAAGTATTAAAAATAAATAGTACTAGATATTTTCCTCTTAGAAGAGAAGAGAGTCATCTTTAATAGTAGAAAATATGTCAATTTTAACCAAACTAGTGCAGAATAATAGAGTGAAAAACACTAGCATGATGCACCTTCAAAAACATGCTTCAGGAAGACTAATGTGTCACACCGACCTGTAATAATTCATAACCTTGTTAACAATGAAGATAGTGATCAAAGAGGCAAAGCATGAGGTATTGATAGCAAATCCCTGCACACATTACCTACACCAGAGGAATAAGAAGAAAATAAACATATATAAGTGAACTAAATTTCAGTGCAGTGTATGTGATTCTAAATTAAAAACACTTAAATAGTAGATAAATTACCTACTATAGATACGCAGGATGAGGTGACTACTTCTGGAATTTGAAGAAGGGAAACTAAAAGAGTTAGTCACAAGAAAAAACTTGTTTTAAGGTTGATATTATCATAATGGAAGAGAAAATATTAAATATCAAATACAATACAGATAAGGGTTTATAATCACCTCACAAGAACAAGGAACTATTCTTTCAAGAAGACTTGCTGGAAAAAAATTCACAGAGTAGGATCATGCCACTTTAGGCATGACATGGATGTGCAAAGGAATATGATCACTAGTAAAAAAAAAAGTATAACACACAAAGTTAATAGATATTTTCAAGAGAAATCCCATCTTTCCAAAACTGACATAATTAAAAATCCAAGCTAACATAAGATGCACTAACAACGACATACCTAACCATACTCTTAATGCCAAACAAGCCTGGAACCCAGACAAAATAATAAATTCAAGTTAAAAAAGGATAATAAATTTATGTTACATGTAGATGACCTAAAATGAATTAAAACACATGGATTCTATGAAATCACATAAATCACTAGTTCCTACGATTGGAAATCTGGTTGTACTTACAATAATGGAAATAACACCATGATAGTAGCTACCTGTTATTGTTATGAACCGCTCTTTTCCTGTTGTGTCCCACTGTAATCAAACAACTTAATAAAGATGTATGCCACATATATCTATATTACCATTAGCACAACAAGCACAAAGCCCTAATATAAATACTTGATATAAAACCTTGATATAAAGCCGAAGAGTAGTTATATTAAGGGGGCCTCGATATTTTGTCCCAAAGTATTACTCTTAGATTACTGTCGGGAAGGAAAGGAAAATTTATCATTTGTCCCAGGTGCTCCACTCTGTTGAGTCTTTCAATGAAAAGTAGGTGCAAAATATAAAATAATAAAAACTACGAAAAAATACTTTGTTGATACATGGTCGTAACTTTTTATAAATTTTTATTTAGGAAATATAATTTAAAAAAAATCATGGTATTTATGGAATGCAACACATATAACTGGCATTCCAACACCCAACTAACCTGTATGCTACTCCAACATTACCCAGCGAACAACTTATGGGCGTTAAAGAAGGGGGTGTTATGCGCTAATATATGAAGGGGATTACTCCATTAGGTTGTCCGAAACTGATTGAGCCTGGCTGATGTTAAGGTGGGGTCTCCAAAGTAGCGATTAGGTATATTACCACCATAGAAGTAGTTCCATGAGCAATACTTCTCCTCTGCTCTCCCAATTAGGCCAAATTCAACACAAAATGAAAGAGACACGTAGGTTTATTTTAGGTAAACATTTGTACGCTTCATTTTCCTCTAAGTTCAATTTATTTAATAATCTGGCTAAGGATTTTCATATGTGGTTATGCTTTAATAGTTCCTGCAATTCCTAAGTTCAACAGTGAATACCAAAGGATTTACATAGGTGGTTATGCTTTGATAGTGCCTGCAATCCCCAAGTTCAAATGTGAATATAAAATTAAAGACTATTACAATTTTCATATGTGGTTATGCTTTGATAGTGACTACAATTCCTCATTTAAAATTTGAATATCAAAGCAAGTGTTACTCGAGGGACGCTCAAGACTCTCAGGTTTATTTGAGATAAACCTTTTGTAACCCTCCCTTTCCTCTTAGTTCAATTTATTTAGTAGCATTGCCTACGTTTTCCATATGTGGTTTTGTCCATGATTTGGTAGAAATTTGGTAGTGCCTATCTGGTTATATAGATCTTCACAAGCTGATCACAAATATGACTGGTTTTTATCAGTTAACTTCTCACAGTGCATCGCAGGAAACCTTGTTTTGTAAAATCTCCTCTCTTCCTTTGAGGGTTGGCCTCCATCAACACTGGCAAGCCAGGTTCACTCTGATCAGAATTTGCACGTTGGCCTTCGCAGTTGTAACTAAGCCAGTACATGCTTGTGCCTATGTCCTTGTTGGCTGATACCTGCCAAATATGCCTACTATTAGGTAGTGAGACCATTGTCGCTCTCACCACAATTTAACATCTAGACTAAGCATCTATTCAACTTGCACCAGTGGAAAAGTGAACCAAAATAATTTAAATAAGAATATATATGTAAAAGAAAATTGGATATATTTAAAATCATACCTTCAGTTTGCAACATCAGCAAAGTGATCCAGTACAGCAGTGTCTAAATAGGAGTATTTATGTAAAAACATACCTTCATATCATTTCCTTTGAGTTAAAAAATTTAACTGAGAAAGTTGGGACAAGAGAAACTAAACCATGAGCAAAGAAGGGAAACATAAACAAGGAAGAAGGCAAGGAGGGACAATGAAAAAACTCGTAATAGGGGTTTTAGACAGCGCATAAGGGACAAGATTTCACATCAATTCCAAGCACCTTGAATACCATAGCATGGTGTACAATATTTACAATACAAAATCTGGGTTCCCAAAATCAAAATCATCTAAACAATGTAGGTGTTACTCATCCTGCCTTGTCATTTTCTATATTTCATAATTATACTGAATAGAAATTTGAGAGAGAGATCAATAGAAAAACATGGCCTAGAGTGGAAAAAAAAAACTCAGTAGTTTTACCACTGATGGGTTGTAGAATTTGTGAGTAATGTTGTAGCTGAGGCTGAAGCTGATCTCCACCAACGTCTCCACCAACAAAGCTTGATACCCTGCGAAATAAATGTTCTTGTTTCCTCAACCCGTGTGAAATAAATGTTCTTGTTTCCTCAAATTGTTGCAAAACAATGAAAATGTTAATGTATGACATTTGTATGACATCTCTTAGCCTTGCATGTAGAGTAGTGGTAGCATAGCAGACAAGTGATGGTGGAAAATGTATGTTTTCAGAGTAATACACCTGTGAATTGTGATCACTCTGCTTGCATTTCATAATGCTAAAAATAATGCTGGTATTAGTTTCACACCTCCGAAATATGAATGACTAAAAGCAAGATACTATATAATTTTCGTCTCTTCACCTCGGGAAGAGGAAAAAACCATAAAAAAAGTAGAATATAGTTTTTGGAGCGCATAGTACACAACTAGATAAAAACTAACTAAATCTTAACATTAAATAATGCTATGTCATCTGTTTCTATTACTATAGTCCCATGCCATATGACAAGGACTAATAAATCAGTGAGAAACAAAACAATTCTCTCCTATATAGTAGATCAATGAAATTATTTCAACCGGTTATTTTTTTTTTTAAATGAGAAAGATAATTTCTTAATTAACATCTTTCAATTTTTAAAGAAAGGATTTCATTTTTTTAAGTGTTTTCCCATCAAAATTGGATGACACAATTTTTATCAAATAATAAAACTTTATCATTGCAATTAAATATAATTTTAGTTATCATTTGAAATTTTACTTATTTGTTCCATTGTTATTTCTTGAGTGTTTTTTCCACCTATAATTGGTTAATCGATCTTAGACATGATATTTTTCAGATGTGAGATGGTCAATTGATCAAGGTATTGAATTGAATTCAAATTAATTGTAACGTGGACCATTGACATATCCTTCGTTCGTAGAGCATACAACTTAAGAAATTTTGGGGTTGAATGCATGCACACAGGGATGGATAGTATTTTGTGACTAGATTGGGATGTTTGACTTGATGCTTTGAGACTGTTTGATAAATCTCAAGTATCAAAATTACTTCCACGTGTGGAAAGGAAAATGTGAAATATATATTTCTAAGTATACACAAATTGGAACATGGAAATTTAGATTTAATCCATAAGGAAAATTAGATGTACATTATTGTGTTGGGGAGGTATATATGTTTATTCGTCATTAGAAACCTTTTCAATACAGGGTGATTGAAAAAATAATACTACCAATTTCACCGTATGTAGCAAAGGAAACATTATAAGGCAATAGTATAAGAAAGAGTAGTATCAACAGTGAAAGTGTCACTTGCAACATGTGGAGAAAAAATTATGGATGTGGTTAATACTGGAAAGCTTCAAAGATTTGAAACATTGTGAAAGCATACAAAATATTAAGAACTTTATTTCTCTGATGTCAAATATTAAAAAAAAAAAAAATGCAAAAAACAACTGAATTGAAACCATAATGCATATCGGACAATAGTGTTGTGGTGTTCACCATGTCATTGTAAAGGTGGAATTTTAGTTTTTGCAGAATTTTGTTTTCCATCGTAAATTGAGAGCAAAGGCAGCATTAGCAAATTCAATTCCATCTAACCCAATTTATAACATATAATAGAGTTTAACAATAAAATCCAAAACCAATTATCTTAAATAAAGACATTGAGAAAATTTCTAAAATGAATTTCAATATCTCAAGTAACATGGACATGGCTAGAGACCACTATTGGCAAAAATAGAAACATAAACTTTTTCTAATATAACAATTGATTTTGAGTGTATAGGAGAGATATTTTTATTAGGTCCTTGAAATTTTTTATTTTTTTATTTTTTTTATGATTAGTATTTTTAGTTCCATTTCTTTAGTTTTACACAACTTCAACAAATTCTTCATGAAAAAATAAAATCCATTATGTATATATTTTCAGGCCAAAGGGAGCACAAACAATTTTTTTTACATTGAGTTAGTCTTTGAATCAAATATGGAGGAACATAAAAAAATATTTGCCACTAATTAAATTATAACAAGAAACCATATGATGACCAAGCATGCAATCCATTTCTAATTATTTTTGTGAATAAATTAAGCATAGAATGAAAATTTCTGACACTTGAAAGGGACTCAAGGAAAACAATGGCCAACCATAGTGACAAAAAGTCATTGCATCGATATGTTTTTAAACCTGCAAAACCAAGGAAAAAATGTGCATTATTCTCAAAATGTGAATCCAGAAAATGTGAATATGCTTGATTTGAATGTTCGACATCTTTTCTCCTTAAAAATTTATTCACTTATGAGCTGATGAGTCTCATGAGTCTTGTGGCGATTCCATAAAACTATTTTTGAAAATAAGGTCTCAATCCAAACTAACACTACATGAAGAGGTGCAAGAGTTACCATTCTACAACCAGTGATTCTCATTATACACACAATAATTGTATTATTATTAATGGAATTTTCATATTCCATGGACCAAGGACAACACAAGTTTAGGGTTTCTGAAAAAAACCAATATATATGTTAGCTGCACTACTTGATGTTGTTAAACCACAAGACACCCCTCTTGAATTTTTGAATCCATTTTTATGATTATTAGTTGTAGCTTTGGTCCAATGAACAAAAATATCTACATAATTAGGTAATCTAGTTGTCATAAGACTTGCGAAGTCATTTAGAGATCCTTCCAAAACCATTAATTCATAACATCAATAATTAACTTTTATTAATTTTTAAGAACTTACAATTATAGGTAGAAAGGATATCCAAAATGACATGTACCACCTTGCTCATAGATAAATGGATTCCATCATAAAACATAAGTTACCCCGATGGCTACAACAATGGAGAAACCTAGGAGGTAGAGATAGCACAATAAATCCCAAATGGGGGACTAAAAATAAAAGGTGAATGTTACTAAAATTCAAGCTTGATGAGTTCCAAGAGAAAAAAACAACCTAACCATATGAGAAGGCTGAAATAAAACCCATAATTATTAATGAAGATCATTTTTTGTATGATTAGATCTTTATAAACCTAATTCCAATCACCTCTTGAAGTCATGATTGCAATACATCTTGATATACTTATGAAAATAAAATTGACAATATGAATCTAAACGAAATTTGAAGTGATGGATGCTTACAACAATGAAGCCATGTGCAAGGTTAGGTAATCAACTTTATTTAATGAGAAAATTAATTGTTGAAAGAATCAAACCTTAAAATTTACAGAAAGTTAATTCTGAAATAGAAAGAAATGAATATATGTAAAAGGAAAATTTATAAATACGACATTCCCTGGAAACTCTTACAACCTACAATTGAATACAAACTACTTACTCGAGAAGCACATTATTTTAAATATGGTGTTTCTATTTTTTTTGGAATCTTGAGGGATATTGGCAAGAAATCAAAATGCCCTGAATTCATTTTATTAATAAGTATATGTAAAAGGAAAATTTATAAATACGACATTCCCTGGAAACTCTTAAAACCTATAGTTGAATACAAACTACTTACTCCATAAACACATTATTTTAAATATGGTGTCTCTAATTTTTTTGGAATCTTGATGGATATTGGCAAGCAATTGAAATTCCCTGAATAAATTTTATTGCATGTATTCATCAGGGATATTGGCATGTAGTTTAAATACCATGAAATCAGTTTATTTCAGAAGTACTTAAGTAGGGAACTCAAATAATTTCTTAGCATTGAAGTTTGATGGGTTAGTATAAATGTTGTAAGAGATGTTTGAACGATGAAGCAAACAAAATGCTACTTGAACATGGAAACAATTTTCAATAATAAATTCTGCTTCGAATTTCAACACTTTTAGTTTAAAAAAATTTCGAAGATATTTAAATAGGTAAGAAACTATACCATTTAAACTCTAGAAATACTATACAATTCAAACTTCCACTTTGAGAACACTTCCATCTTTGTTAAATTTTAAAGGACTTAGATTTTTGGGAAATTCTCTACTAAATTTTTTCTCAAAATAAACAAAATAAAAAAACTTCGTAAAAAAACTTTAATGAAGTGGATGAGACTTCAATTAATTAATCTATTAAATGTCTTCAAAGTTTTTCTATCTAAGAAGTAAAAGACTTCAATAACATGGATAATGTCATAAATTAAATCAGTTGGAGAGTATTCAATTATCTCTTTG
The DNA here is from genome assembly GCA_034641835.2 of Pinus albicaulis. Lineage (NCBI taxonomy): Eukaryota > Viridiplantae > Streptophyta > Pinopsida > Pinales > Pinaceae > Pinus > Pinus albicaulis. The sequence goes on from CM076569.1 coordinate 802,274,515, forward strand.
AAAATAGATCAATGGCATTCTTTCAATGGACTACTAAATACTTTAATTAATCTCAATGACATGGTTAAATAAATGAGTGAGAAGAAAAAAAATCTCTCCCATGTAGTAGATCAATGATGGACTACTAAATATTTTGCATGGGTCATATCTTGATGAAAGAAAATACTTTAATTAATTTCAATGACATGGTTAAATAAAATAGTGAGAAGAAAAAAAATTATCTCCCATATAGTAGATCAATGACATTATTTCAACAGGTTACTAATTTCTTTTAATCAGAAAGATAATTTCCTAATTAACATCTTTCAATTTTTAAAGCAAGGCAACTTTGATTTTTTTTAAGCGTTTTACATCAAATTTGGATCATAATATTTTTGTCAAATAATAAAACTTTATCATTTAAATTGAATACAATTTTAGTTATCATTTCAAAGGGGTTATTTTTTCCTCTCTGCCCGCAATCCAATTATGGTGAAGAAAAACAAAGGCAAAAATATCGATAAGGACAAACGCAAGGAAAAAATTTCAAGCCCGCCAGCCAAGAGAGGTAGGAAATCCAGTAGAGAGCTCATGGAGCCATTATTCTAGGTCTACTTAGAGTAAACACCTTGTTTTATAAAATCCCTTATTCACAGATGGGAGATAGAATCTAGAACGAAAATTGAAGAAGAGGATGACATTGCAGTAGAAGAACTGCTGCAAGTGATCATAACATGGGGCATACCCCATGGAGAATTTCACTATTTCATCACTCAATCAGAACCTACAAGTTATTAAAATGCTTGTGAGCTAAGGTGATTACTTCAGTCCAGGAAGTAGGAGGGGATCCCATGGCAGTTTCGACTCTGGCAGAGATTAACAGAAGCATCCAATAAATGAACCTGCGTCAAGTTCACCAGTATGCTTGAATTGGCAGAATTGAGAAGGACATTAAGACCATGAAACAAGTTGGCATGCCATGTTCAAGCGTCAAAGATACCGCCCCAGTGGAGTCAGATGATGACTAAAACAACCAGATACATTTTTTTAGTTTTTGATAGCGGTTAGCTTTCTTTTGCATCATGTTAATCTTAGTAGTAGTAAAATTTCATATTAGCTACCTAAAAACTCTTCGTAGGAATCTAAGGAAATACATGTTTTGGATGGCGTTCAATGCACTAAGATGGGCAACAGGCCTAGTTTCCTTTGGGTAGGTTGAGGCCTAATTTTTGTATCTATATGCCTTATTTTTTACATAAATAGAGAATAGTAAGGACCTACTAAGCTTAAAAAAAAAAAAATTAGTTATTTGTTCCAATATTATTTCTTCAGTGTTTTCCCATCAAAATTGAATGATACATTTTTTATCAAAGAATATAATTTTGTCATTTAAATTGAATGAAATTTTAGTTATTTGTTCCAATTTGATGTTTTAAAAAATATTATAACCACTTATAATTGTTTAAAAATACAATTAGAAATAAAATAGAATATACAAAATTGAATTAAAAAATGGAAAAATAATCTCCCAATACCAAAAAATACCAATTTCAATATTTTTTAATAATATGAGAAAATGCATGTGAACTCTTGTGATCACAGATATAAAAATTCAAGTTTGAATTCAAGACACCAACCTTTGTTCAATTACAATTGTTTTTATTTTATCCATGTCGATACAATATTATCAAAATTTCATTCAAGACACCAACATTAGTTCAATTACAAGTATTTTTATCTTATCCACTTCAAGATAATATGTTTATTTCCACTTTCTTTAACTTTTTTACCATTAGTATTTTTAGTTACGTTTCTTTAATTTTATACAGATTCAACAAATTCTTCATGAAAAAATGAAATCCTTTAGATTTATAACTTCAAGACACAGAAAGCATTGATTTTTTATTTTTTTTATATTGAATTACAAGCTGAAAAAAATCTGGAGGAACATAAAAAATATTGATTCCTAGTTAAATTACACCAAGAAACTATATAATGAATAGGCATCCAATCAACAATCCAATATAATAATTTTGTGAATATATTACACATCCACTAAAAGTTGCTGACACTCGAACGGGACCGGAGAAAACCAATGGCCCACCCTAGTCACAAAAGAGAAAACCAATGGCCAACTCTAGTCACAAAATTTCGTTGCATTCACATGTTTTAAAACATGCAAAACCCAAAGAAAATGTGTGTTATTCCTAAAATGTAAATCCAAAAAATGTGAATCTTCTTGATTGGAATGTTCGACATCTTTACTCTTTAAAAAATTATTTACTTACCGAGTGACTAGTCTCGTGATTATTCCATAAAACCAGTTATGAAAACAAATTATCTTAATTAAAAAAAAAAAATGTTTAGCATCTTGTTCATGTAGCTAGATTCATCAGTGACCAATATCTTGAGTTAGCTTCTTAAGTGGGATAACCTAATCGGTGACCAATATCTTGAGTTATCTTATTAAGTGGGATAACCTAATCTCAAAAATTATCTGGATTCATGTTATCGCTAGGTTCATCAATGAGAATTATCTTGACTTGTTTGATTTTATTAAGCTAGAAACATGGTCACTAAACTTATCTAGATTCCCATTTTTACTTGGGTGAGTTATAAGTCTAGAATGTAATTTATGACTAAGTTGGCCTAACACTAGAATTTTTTTTTTATTTTACTTGAATGAGGTTTAAATCTAGATTGTAAGTTATAACTGAGTGAGACCTCTACTCTTTTAGTCTTATTTTAATATTATTGGTCAACCAATACCTGCTTTTATAAGAATTGCACCATGATGAAAGAGACTAAACTATACCCAATTAGTGAAACTAAAATGAAAAACTTATTTAGATTGATTTATTACCATTAAACTTAATTATAACATTACTTCATTAAACAAGATAATCATAAAGTTAAACCTATAATTAAATATCCATATTGTTGTGTGAATTTTTTATTTTTCCATGTTGTGTCGAAGTAAGCCCACTACAATAATCTAATAAATATATGTTTATTTCCTTGAGACTTTGATTTAGTCAATGTTTTATTTTTTTTGGCATGACTATGTTGAACAATGATTTTTTCCCATCCATTTGTGTTGTGCTACAACAAAACTACTTTCCAGATTGACATTTCTTTAGAAATATCAGGAATCCATCCCAAAAACCCTAATTATCTCCAGTAAAATCAAGATACATACTGACTAGTATGAATTTTATTTCCCACCCTTGATGCTTAGGTGCACTAATTTAGATAGAGTAGAATGAAGCACGCCATACGAGCCACACAAAATAGGAAGCGAGAACCCACCTTTCATGATTTTCAGAAATATTTCATTTCTCGTCATTCTTAACAAGATACGTGCGAGATCATCATCAAGAGTCTCGTGAAGGGTATAGAAGAGGAAAACTAGAATGTTGTTGGTCTTCTTGTGGTTGTAGATATTGTGGAGTGATATGAAGATGTTCCTATGCACAGAATAGAGTGTGTGATTTTGTTAAAGGAGATGTTAATATTGACCCAATAAAAAAAATAGTTAAATAAAAAACACACTTTGTTGAGAAGGATGAAGGGTGTAGCAATAGTTACATGCTCCATCGTGTGATGTTCTCTAATTGAGTTGTCCAAATTTACCCTTTGAGTACTGGAAACTTTAAATGAACAATAATGATGCTGGAAAATTTTTATATTCAGTGGGTGGCTTGTCAAACAACTCCCATTAAGTAAAGGGTTTTAAGTTATGAATGTATCCAGAGTGGCCTTGCTATACAGTCTAATAATTCTTTAGGTCAAAGAAGCCTGCACATTGATTTCTATAGAACATAAACCCCACTGAAAATAGATTTTTGAAACTCCGATTATTAATTAGATTTATTAAAGAATTTTTGAATGGTAGTTTTACCATGGGAAATTTTGAACCATATAAAATCGAGGAGGACTATCTTAGAAACAATAAAGACAGGAAATAATTGAGAGGTACAAAATAATGGTCCATGCAATCAAAAAAATAGAAATCACAGAAGACTCTATTCCACCATTAGCGTCAGATCACAGGACCTTAGAGAAAATAAATCATTGACCCTAAAGATCTTAGTAGGGCTAGACAACATGAAATCCTCTAAAATTCCTTGAAGAGATAAAATGATCATTGTTCTTCTCATGTAGAAACCAAGAACCCCAAGGAAAAAAATAATGGGAGCAGTTAAGAAGCACACATACTTATCTTTTATACTTTGGTATTGAGGGTTGAAACATACAACCTTCAAAAAATAGGCTTGGAAATATAAAATAATCGTTTTTCAGCTCATGGAAATGTTGGAATTTAATTCCAACATCCCACACAGATTAGCAGGACATCGAAGTAATTATGATGGGAATGAAGAGACAGTAGAGTAATGGCTGATCGGAGTTCGAAGAGCGGTGGCATAAATGAAAAGAAGGTGCAAGCTCCGTTCCTATCTGCAGCAACCACCTGCATTAAAACTCCACCAACTGCATTTAACACAGAGGCGGAAACATTCTGGAGGGGGCAGCAAAGCTCAAAGTAGCAGAGGGAAAGAAACCCTAGAGGAGCTGACGTCTTTCCTCACTGGACCCACCTCCTCAGAAAAAAAAAGAGTTCCGGGGGGGTGAGGGAACTCACAGGAAGGCTTTTGAAGCAGCCCCCAGAAAGCATGAAAGTAATTGAGTTTTAAAACTCTAGGATAAAGTTAAATGTTTTAATTTAATTTTAAGTTGCTGCATATGTTTTAGTTTTAACGTTGGTTAAATTTCATTTATCGCAGTTTATTTAGATTTTTTAATTGTGGTTATATATATTATAAATATGAGATATTTATAATATATATGTATTTTGTAATGCAATATATAAATATGCCATGAGCACATTGTAAACTGTAGTTTTTGTTTTATTGTAATTTTCCCGAAGGCTGAAGGCATATAGCACTGTGTGCATATTGTGAAAAAGACAGAGAGATAGAGAAAAGCAAATGGCAGCGCTGTGTGTTTGTAGCAGCCAACAGAATTTTGTTGTGAATCCAGAACCTTGTTCTGAAGAATTCTATGTTGTAACAGTCGGTTTTATTTTTAATGAAATAGCAGTTTCATATTTCATCTCTGTGACTGAAATTTAAATTTTAGGTTTTTATCTCTGTGTGTTGTTGTTCGGAATTACTTAGAAAATTCCAACATGGTATCAGAGCTAATCTAGGCACTCAGTGAACAAAGAAAAGTTTCTCTTCATTGCAGAAGCTGTAAGAAGTTTATTGAAGTGGATTTCTCTAACAGAGGAAGCTTCTATTTTTTTTTTTTCATTACACAGTCAAGGAAATTGTTTGGTTTGCACAGTCACGATGGCAACAGCAGGCACCAGTCTGAAAAATCCCCAACTTCCACAGTTCAATGGGAAGAACCATGAATATTGGGCTATTACTATGAGATTCTTGTTTGCTTCACACGACATATGGGAGCTAGTTGGGAATGGCTACCCAGAACCAGCAGATGTAGCAGTATTGGCTGCTTTGACAGAAGCAGAGAGAGATTTGTTAAAATACAATAGGAAGAAGGACTCCAAAGCCCTCTTCCATATTTTTCAATCTGTACATGAGAGTATTTTCCCAAGGATAGAAGCAGTATCAAATTCTAAGGAGGCATGGGATATTCTCAAAACAACCTATCAAGGCATGGAGAAGGTGAAGACAACAAAGTTGCAAATGTTGAGGAGAGATTTTGAAACTCTCTCTATGAAAGATTCAGAAAATATAGACTCATTCTTCACTCACCTTATTGGGTTGGTTACCCAGATAAGGTCTCATGGACATACACTTGAAGACAGAAGATTTGTGAAGAAAATCTTTAGAAGTATACCCTCAAGATTTGATGCCATAGTAGTGGAAATAGAAGAGACAAAGGATCTCTCACAATTTACAGTGGATGAGATGAGTGCATCCCCCATGTCTCATAAACACAGACTGAATAGAGGAATAGATTCCTCATTGGAACAAGCATTCAAGACTCAAATTTCTTTTGGCCGAATCAGAGGTCAAGGCAAAGCAAACAACAGAGGAAGAGGCAAAAGCCAAAACAGAGGAAGAAACAACCCTGCAAGTTCGAGTGGAAGGGTAAGCAATCAAAATCAAAATGAAGGCTCAAGCCAACATCAAAATCATAGACAAAGGTATAATAAATCCCAAGTCCAATGTCATTATTGCAAGAAATATGGGCACTATGCAAATGAATGTAGGAAAAAGAAAAATGACATGAATAATAGGCAGAATGCTAATTTTTCAAAAGAAGAAAATAAGAACCAGAAGAATGTGATTTTAACATGTAATATAGCACAAGATAAACAAGATGATGTATGTTTCTTAGACTCAGGTTGTAGTAACCACATGACTGGAAACATAGCAATGTTTTCCAATCTGGATGAAAATGTTAAATTTGAAGTAACAATAGGAACTAATAGTAAGATCTCTGTCAAGGGAAAAGGTAGAGTCAATATCCTAGAAAGACTCAAATTTCCTTTGGTCGGAGCAGAGGTCAAGGCAAAGCAAAGAAAAGAGGAAGAGGAAAAAGCCAAAAGAGAGGAAGAAACAACCCTGCAAGTTTGAGTGGAAGGGGCAGCAATCAGAATCAAAATGAAGGGTCAAGCTAACTTCAAACTCATGGACAAATGTATGATAAATCCCAAGTCCAATGTAATTATTGCAAGAATTATGGGCACTATGCAAATTAATGTAGGAAAAATAAAAATGACATGAATAATAGGCAGAATGCTAATTTTTCAAAAGAAGAAAATAAGAACCAGAAGAATGTGATGTTAACATGTAATATAGCGAAAGATAAACAAGATGATGTATGGTTCTTAGACTCAGGTTGTAGTAACCACATGACTGGAAACATAACAATGTTTTCCAATATAGATGAAAATGTTAAATCTGAAGTAACAACAGGAACTGATAGTAAGATCTCTGTCAAGGGAAAAGGCAGAGTCAGTATCCTGGCAAGAAATGGAGAACTGAAGTTTGTGCCAGATGTATATTATGTACCTGGCTTTAAATGTAATATTTTGAGCATTGGACAACTCATTGACAAGGGCTACAATTTATTTTTTAAATATGATGTGTGCACAATCATGGACATACCTCCAAGAAAAAAAGTCATTAAAGAGGTGTAGATGACAAGAAATAGGATGTTTCCTCTAAAGATCAGAGAAGAATTGAAGGAAGGAAGAAATGTAACAGCTGTAACACAAGAGGTATTTCAAGAGGAAGTGAAAGATTGAAATTGGTTATGGCACTTGATATTTGGACATCTCAATTTCGGAGGCCTGAACTTGTTGCACATAAAGGGAATGGTAAAGGGATTACCATTGATTGAGAAACCAAACAGTTTTTGTGAAGGCTAGATCTTGGGTAAACAACACAGAGAAAGCTTTCTAGCAGGAAAGAGTATAAGGGAAAAATCACCCTTAGAGATTGTCCACTTATATTTCTGTGGACCAATGCAAACACCATCTTTAGCTGGGAATAAATATGTTTTGACATTCATAGATGATTACACCAGAAAGACATGGGTATATTTATTGAAACAAAAGAGTGAAGTTTTTGAATAGTTGTGCCACTTCAAAGCTCATGTTGAGAAGCAGAGTGGGCACTACATCAAAGTACTAAGGACTGACAAAGGTGGAGAATACATCACCAAAGAGTTCCTACGTCTCTTTAGGGACAATGGCATTCATAGGCAGTTTACTACAAGGTACACACCTTAGTAAAACGGTGTTGCAGAAAGGAAAAACTGAACCATCATGGATATGGTAAGGAACATGTTGAAGGAATTTTTTTTTCCAAATGAGTATTGGGTTGAAGCTGCAATTGTGTAGCATACATCTTGAATAGATTCCCAACCAAAGCTATCATGAACAAAATTTCAGAAGAAGCGTGGAGCGGCATAAAGCAGCATGTCACCCACATGAAAGTTTTCGGATGTGTGACATATGCACATGTCCCAGATCAATTGAGAAACAAGCTTGACAGTAAGGAGGAGAAATGTATCTTTGTTGGATACAGTGATGAGTCCAAGGCCTAAAAAATCTATAATCCATCCACCAAGAAAGTTATAATGAGCAGAGATGTGCAGTTTATTGAAGAAAAATCTTGGGATGGAAGCTTAGAGAAAATGGTGAATGTGAAGACATGTGTGTCTCACGAAGAAGAAGAGGAAGGGACTGCAACAAATAAATCTTCTTTGGTGGCTCCTCCCCCACCACCATAAGCACAACAAACCACACCACAAGTTGGAAATAGAACAGCCTTGAGAAATCAAGGAAGTGCTTCTTCAAGCACACCACAGGGAACTGAAACTCCATCGAGTTCAAGTGGAACTCCAAGTACACCTAGAAGACCGAGATTCAGAAATATAAGTGACATTTATGAACAAGGAGAGGTAAATGATAATGCCAGTCTGAACTCTTTATTTGCTTTGTATTTTGATGTTGATGACCCAATTCATTTTGAAGATGTCGTAAAGGAAGAGAAATGGATTGAAGCAATGGATGAAGAAATTGGTGGAATAGAGAAGAGTAATACATGGGAGTTAGTGGACCTCCCTAAAGGTAAAGAAGTCATTGGAGTAAAATGGGTTTATAAAACCAAGAGCAATGATGAAGGCAAGATTGAAAGGCACAAAGCAAGACTTGTTGTCAAAGGCTACAAGCAGCAACAAGGAAGAGATTATGAAGAAACCTTTGCACCAGTTGCAAGGATGGAAACAGTGAGAATAGTGTTGTCCATAGCAGCACAACAAATATGGAAGGTTTATCAAATGGATGTTAAATCTGCATTCCTGAATGGAGTGCTGATAGAGGAGGTATATGTTGAACAACCTCTAGGATATGAGATTGAAGGCCAAGAGCATAAAGTATGGAAGCTGAAGAAATCTCTTTATGGGCTGAAGAAAGCACCGAGAGCATGGTACAATAGAATAGATGCTTACCTGATTGAAAATGGATTTGAGAAATGTGATGGAGAAACCACACTCTACATAAAAGAAAATGATGGTAAGATTCTTATTGTTGTTTTATATGTAGATGATTTAATTTTTACTGGCAATGAAGTTTCTCTCATTTTTTATTTTAAAGCAGTCATGAAGAGTGAATTTGAAATGATTGATTTGGGTTTTCTGAGATATTTTCTTTGAATTGAAGTAGAGCAAAATGAAAATGGGATTTTTATATCCCAGGAAAAATATGTTGAAGGAGTGTTGAAAAGATTCAACATGCAGAACAACAAGGCAACTGTAACTCCAACTATCATGGGGTTAAAATTGAGCAAAGAAGACAACAACAAGGATTTTGATCCGAAATTGTATAAGAGCATAGTTGGAACCCTCATGTATTTGATTGCAATTAGGATGGATATAATGCACACTGTAATTTCAAGCTACATATTTATGGAAAGATCGAAAGAGACTCACTGGTAGGGAGCCAAGAGAATTCTCAGGTATATGAATGGAACGAAGGGGTATGGTATTTCATACTCCTCATCTGAAAATTTTAAATTGACTGGTTACACTGACAGTGATTGGGCTGGAAGTGTAGATGACAGGAAGAGCACATCTGGATATGTGTTTCATTTGGGATGCGGAGCCATTTCATGGGCTTCCAAGAAGCAACCAATAGTTTCTTTATCAACAACGGAGGCAGAATATGTGGCAGCAACAGTAGCAACATGCCAAGTAGTATTGCTGAGAAGAGTACTTAGAGATTTGTGTCATGAACAAGAAAAATGCACAACCATTTACTGTAATAACAACTCAGCAATAGCTTTATCAAAGAATTCTCTCTTCCATAAGATAACAAAGCATATTGATGCTAAATTTCATTTTATACGTGAACTGGTTAACAATGGTGAAATTGTTTTACAGCACTACAGAACAGAGGAGCAGTTTGCTGATATTTTAACAAAGACATTAACACAAAAGAGTTTTAATTATTTTAGAAAATGCCTAGGTATGCAATAAAACCCCGCAGTTGAAATTAAGGAGGAGTGTTGGAATTTAATTCCAACTGCCTGCACAGATTAGCAAGAAAACGAAGTAATTGTGATGGGAATGAAGAGACAACAGATTAATGGCTGATGGGAGTTTGAAGAGCAGTGGCATGAATGCAAAGGAGGTGCAAGCTCCATTCCTATCTGTAGCAACCACCTGCATTAAAACTCCACCAACTGCATTTAACACAGAGGCAGCAACATTCAGGAGGGGGCAACAAAGCTCAAAGTAGCAGAGGGAAAGCAACCCCAGAGGAGATGACGTCACTCCTCACTGGACCCACCTCCTCACAAAACAAAAGAGTTTCGTGGGGGTGAGGGAACTCACAGGAAGGCTTTTGAAGCAGCCCCTGGAAAGCATGAAAGGAATTGAGTTTTAAAACTTTAGGATAAAGTTAAATGTTTTAATTTAATTTTAAGTTGCCGCATATGTCTTATTTTTAACATTGGTTAAATTTTATTTACCGCAGTTTATTTATAATTTTTAACTGTGGTTATATATATTATAAATATGAGATATTTATAATATATATGTATTTTTTAATGCAATATATAAATATGCCGTGAGTACATTGTAAACTGTAGTTGTTGTTTTATTGTAATTTTCTCGAAGGCTAAAGACATAAAGCACTATATGCATATTGCGAAAAAGACAGAGAGACAGAGAAAAGGAAATTGCAGCATTGTGTGTTTGTAGCAGCCAGCAGAATTTTGTTGTGAATCCAGAACCTTGTTCTAAAGAATTCTATTTTGTAACAGAGTCAGTTTTATTTTTAATGAAATAGAAGTTTCATATTTCATTTCTGTGACTGAAATTTAAATTTTAGTTTTTGTAATATTCCCATTTTTGGTATCACCCATGACAGGGCTAGGAGGGACTTCCAAAGTTAGGAGCAGACATGTCACATGTATAGATTGGTGCAATCAGTGAGCTCAGGAGCCTTTTGGAGGATTTTTGAGGAGTTTTCATGGTGTTCAGAGGCATTCGCTTGATATACTCCATCATCCGATTAGTTTGGCTTTCGTTCCGATGCATTCCAATAACTTTAGGAATTTTGAGTTATTTATGGGCTTAACTCAGCTGATTATGCTCAAGGTGGAATTTCAGGAGGAATACACGATGGAACATGTTAGTGTAATAGCTCATTGTAACCGGGACAAGGAGACCTACACTATGGGACAGTTGGACATAGATTTCAGTGATCGGAGGAGGCGTGGTAGCCGATTTACCCTTTTTTGCATTAAAAAGGAATATTTTATAATATTTAAATAAAAGGGGAAAAGTGCTTCAAGAATAAAATAATAATAAAATAATGCTCTAGAAGGCTCCAAGGGATCTATAAAAGAAAGGGAAGAGGCCATTGGGAGATATCTTTGGAGTAGATCATTTTCTTGTGTATGAGAGGTTTGAGAACATGGATATTCTACTTTAGCCATAGCCCTAGGACGGAAACCCTCGGGTGAGTTGTGAGTGTTGGATGGAAACCCAACTCTCTTTGAGGAGACTTCATTCAGAAGTTTCACAGAGCTTCAGTGATATTGGAGTGAGGATCATCCGAATCTTCTACTTGTGCTTTAGTGGGTTCAGTATTAGCTGTTGTCGGAGGGAGAGTGCAGCAGTCCAAATTTGGAGGTCGCAGTAGTGTAGCAGTGCACCAGATTATCTTGGTGACCAGTTTTACTTCTCAGCTCCTTTTGGGTTAGATCTATATGTAACCCTCATTATTATTTATAATAAAAGCTGAGATTTATCCTGTTATATGTGGTATTCAATTGCAGTATTTATGTGTTTAATTTTACATGGAAATCTTCTGTTGAATAAATCTTGATTTTGTGGCATTTTGTGGAGTTTATTTATTTATCTGCATTTTTAGTAAAAATATCCCATCCACGATATTATAGTGGTATTAAAGCCATAGTCTTGGCTCAGCCTGCGGGTTTCAGTTCTTAGTTGTAGAGAGTATTGAAGTGAATATTGAAGGGTTTTATTGTAGACCAACTTCAGAAAAAGGGTGTCAGATATTTTCAGTGCCGAAGGAAAATCAAAGTTGTTCATTGTGAAAGGACCAGCAGCTGCAAGGGTAAAAGCCAAGTTCGAGGGTTTTTATTGGACGTACTGAAAGAAATTATTTCTAGAGGAAGTTGAAACCCAGTCCCTGTTGCAAAATGAAGATTCAGTAAAAAGGGGCCGACAACATTGTGTTTGATCGATTTTTGCTTCACGGGAGTTCCCAAGACTTTGCAAGAAGGGCCACAATAGTTTTTTTTATTTCCTGTGTGTGAAGGGTAAAAGGGAATTAAAATTTTTAGCGTGAGAAATTAGAAGGGATGAGCCTTACCAAAATGATATATTTTTGGTAAAAATCTAAATTATATTGAAGCCGAGTCAGTTTAAACAAAAATTCATTGGAGATCAACTTGGGAAGTTGAATCCCTATGCTGCGGATCTGACCAAGCTAGCACCAATTCTGGGCATATTTCCGACAATATAGATAGAGATTGATTCCGAAGGAGCCATCAAAATCATTTCCAAGTTGTGGAAAAGATTTAAACGAAGTTAATTAAAATTGTGATTGAGCTAGAAAGGGAGTTTTCCGTCGGCCCCAAGAACACAATTCTAGAAGGGCAGAGATTATTACTTTTTGCGTTTGGTGTCAGAGCAAAAAGCCTGTGCGTACATGGAAATTATTATTTGAGAAGGTCGTAATCATCAAAAATTTGGAAGAAGCCATGGATTTATTGAAATAGGCCACATTAAAACAAATTTATGATGGCAATTTGGTTCCTGGAGGCCGAGTTGAGCCGAATTTGTATTCGAAGATGGCAAGGCCGAGTTAGTGAAGTTGAGACGTCTACGTGGGTTCTTCGTAGCCAAGGATAATCAAATAAGACTTCTGTCGGATCAAATGTCAAGTCGAGTCGATGGGGTCTATGTCTACATAATATAAAATTGTTGTGCGTAAGTTGTTGTGATGAGGGTCGATTTCCATTTATAATCCGCCCGAGCGAAATTGTCACTTGCTCGTTTTGTGGAGCAGAACCTATGTCAATAGTTCCACTGACCACTGCCAGTAACTTCCCTTCATAGCAGAATTTTAATTAACGTTAATAGCTTTGTAAAATTCATAGGAGTTATGTCAAAATAGAGCCGAATCGCTGAGGAGCAGTTGTCAGCGTGGTACACGTTTCCAAATATTTTTCATTGGATCGAAAACACATCGATCTCATCTATTAAAGAGGGTCGCGCAGTCAAAATAATTTGAATGCCGAGATTATTAAAAGGAATCCAAGCCGCTAACCAAGCCATGCAGAAGACGTGTCGTGCAAATGATTCTTAGCACAGGTAGTAAAAGGGCATCATGGGCTATTTTCGAGAGGAACACTCCTGTACGTATGTTGTAACCCATGCACAAATCCAAATGTTGTTGGTGGATCGATGGCAAAGAAATTGTGGAATATGTGTGCTACTGTAGCTACTGTATGCCTGGAGTATTTCAATATATTTTGATCAGATTCCCTCATTTTAGTTGCTAGACTACTCTTCCTATGGATTCGAGTGATAGCATTCTGGGATTTTCAAGGGAGGAATTACAACAGTGAGAAGGCTACTAATACTAAGAGTAAGGCAACCAATTAGGTTCTCACTCTGAAATTCATTTCTCCGAACAAATACCATACCTGAGTAGTAGTATCTATCATTCAGAAGTAGCATTTTATTTTTTGTATGAATTTTGACCAAATCTTGTGGTGCTCTCATTGAGAGTATATGAGTGCATATATTTTGTATTGTTGCAACAGTAAGCTCATATTGATTTCCTATTTAGTGGCTAAAGCTGTGAAATTTTTTGAGTGTGAGGTTGTTAGTTGTTGGCATAGTGACTAACACTCATATATGCATGGAAAAACTTATGTCACAAAAAGTCCTTAGTGTTACCTGTATACATTGTCATTAGAATTTCATGTATGATGCAAAGTCTTGAGATGTCTATACTTTTCATTTATTTTCATATACCAGCATTTTCTATTACATATGTAATGCTGAGTTACAACAGCTCAGGAATGCAATACTGAGTTGATACAACTCAAAATTGCACGTGCAACATTGTGCAAGCAATCTATATGATAAAACATTTCACTCGGAAATATAGAAAACTCAGAAAAACAGTGATCTTCTCATTGGTTGAACCATGGAGGGATTCATAAATAGATTGGTGAAAATAAAAATAGAAGTTGGTTCCTTGAACCACCATGCATCAGAAGACCAGAAAACCAAGCAGAACATCAGACCTCTTTCAAAGATATTTGTGCCATCCTTCAAAAAGGACAGCCAAAAGATTTGCATGGAACATTGGAGATGGGTCACAAACTTTTTTCACTTGGGACAGATCTGAAACACATGAAGATGTCATGGAGAGTTTTGGCCAAACTAGAGGAGTTTAATGAACTCATGTCCACAATAGACCAAGCAGAAGGGAAGAAACTGATTTGGACTCTAAATTCTGCTATGGTTGCTCTTATACAACCCAAATTCTTGAAAGAGCCTTGTGAAGGGGTCACAGTTCCAGTTGCATCTTGCCTCAGTAACATCATGAAATTGACCACCCCCATAGAGCCATAAAATTATAATGTTATGAGAAGGATTATGAGGTTTATTGTAGAGACTTTTCAGGATTTGGACAACAATAAAGGCTCTACCTTTGGGAAGAAGCTTGAGATTTTATGGGGTATGGCCACATTCAAGACTTATGTCATCATGCTTGACCTTGAGTGTGATGACCTGATTTTGCAAATGTTTCGATGCTTCTTCAGCATTAGGAGACATCATCCTGATACTGTCATAGCACACATGCAGTCCATCTTGTCATCATGTATGAGAGACCATGAGACCATTGGCCGAGAGTTGCAGACCCGATTTTTGAGCATTTGGAGGGGAGAGCAGTTGGTCTCGCCTGCTGCTTATGAGCTAGCCCAAGGGCTAGTTGAGCAGAACATTGAGTTTCTTAGGAGACAATTGACTAGGGAGGAGCGGCTCCATTTTGATGGGCCAGGCAGCAAAATTGAGCTGAGGAGGAAGGGACTTTGCTTCATTTGCAAAGAACCTTGGGGGCCTGATCACTCATGTTTGAGAGATGCAAATGAGGTGGCAGAGGTAGAGAAGGTAGACGTTCCTTCTGTATGCCAAGATGAGGACTCTTCTTCAGATGAGTCCATGGGATCATATGAGGATGCTTCTAAGGAGCGAGAGTGGCCATGCAGAGAGGATGATAGTAGACCGAAGTTGAGTTATAGTGAGCAGGGTGAGTAGTCATGGGACTCTATGAGAGATACTCTGGGTGATGAGTCATTTGTGACGATTCAACCAGAGCAGCATATGATGGAGCCTGAGTCAGTAGAAGAAGATACTATGGACATCAAGCATGAAATTTCCTTGGGTGAGGTCCAGATGGGTGCCCACATTGAGCCTATGATGGATATGCGACTAACATTGGGGTCAAACTTTGAGGAGGAGCAGTCAGATGCACTGACACCGAGCACAGTGACGACAGTGGTAGATCCATATCCTCGGGAGGTGTTGGAGGTTGATGGGATTATTCTGCAGGGGACCAGTAAACAGCGGGAGCATGACATTCCTGATCATGAGTGGGATGAGTTGTTGGAGATGGTGGAGCATCCATCTTTGGGCCGATACATTGATGAGGTACAGATAGATGTACATACAGTCAACCGAGCTGCAGTACTTTCGGTGAGTAGTACTCTCCAGGAGTACATCGATGGGGCTTGCAGCATGTCTTGCCCACTTTGGCCCACTATAGAGAGAGGGGATTCCTTCTACAAGTAGCTTCCATTGGCAGATAGGGCAGAGCAGTGGGAGTTGATTACAGGCAGACGGCAACACCCTGGGCATGTTCCATGTGTGGTTGTTGCTACATTGAACTCTTGTTCCAGGATGGACTGGAGGAAGATCATGAGTTGGTACCTTCTTGATGGTACAATATTTTTCATGGGGAGCACAGCAGAGCAGAGGCCGTTAGACATAGTAGATGTTACAGATTCCAGTTGGTAGGAGGGCATCGGTTGTCATTACTTCAGGACTCCTTCCCGATTTCAAGAGAGCAAGATCAGCATGGGATTGAGTCAGGACTTGGATTGGAGAGAGATTATGAGTTGGTATACAGTTGGTGGGGCAGCATATGCAGTTACAGGTACAATACAGCAGGATCCTAGGAGCATTGCTTCTTGTTGGTGGTCTTCACCTCTGAGAGCATCAGCCATAGTCGAAGACAATTCGTAGCCTGAGCCGTGGGACTTGGGCGCTGATTGGCCATGGTGGCATTGGGATCCAGGAGGATTATTTGTTGATTGGGATAGAGAGAGATCAGTTTGGGATCCTTGCATTGAGGGGTCTATTTTGAGAGGTTTGACACAGGTGCATAGCAGCACCCAGAGGTTGGTATGGGATCGAGGCATTGGGTTTGAGATGCAGCAGGCCAAAAGAGTGGCCTACATATTTTGATTGCTTGAGGGCAAGAAATCTTGGGGCGGGAGGTCTGTAATATTCCCATTTTTGGTATCACCCATGACAGGGCTAGGAGGGACTTCCAGAGTTAGGAGCAGACAGGTCACATGTACAGATTGGTGCTATCAGTGGGCTCAGGAGCTTTTCGGAGGAGTTTTGAGGATTTTTCATGGTGTTCGGAGGCATTCGCTTGATATACTCCATCATCGAAGCATTTTGGCTTTCGTTTTGATGCATTCCAATAACTTTCAAAATTATGAGTTATTTATGGGCTTAACTGAGCTGATTATGCTCAAGGTGGCATTCTGGGAGGAATACACGATGGAACACCTTAGTGTAATAGCTCATTGGAACCGGGACGAGGAGACCTACACGATGGGAAATATAGACACATATTTCAGTGACTGGAGGAGGTGTGGTAGGCGATTTACTGTTTTCTGCATTAAAAAGCAATATTTTATAATATTTTAATAAAAGGGGAAAAGTGCCCCATGAATAAAATAATAATAAAATAATTCTCTAGAAGGCTCCAAGGGATCTATAAAATAAAGTGAAGAGGCCATTGGGAGATATCTTTGGAGTAGATCATTTTCTTGTGTACGAGAGGTTTGAGAACATGGATTCTCTACTTCAGCCGTAGCCCCAGGACGGAAACCCTCGAGTGAGTTATGAGTGTTGGACAGAAACCCAACTCTCCTTGAGGAGACTTCATTCAAAAGTTTCACAAATCTTCAGTCATATTGGAGTGAGGATCATCCAGATATTCAACTTGTGCTTCAGTGGGTTCAGTAGTAGCTGTTGCCTAAGAGAGAGTGCAGTAGTCCGATTTTGGAGGTCACAACAGTGTAGTAGTGCTGCAGATTATCTTGGTGACCAGTTTTACTTCTCAGCTCTTTTTGGGTCAGATCTATATGTAACCCTCATTATTGTTTGTAATAAAAGCTGAGATTTCTCCTATTCTATGTGGTATTCGATTGAAGTATTTATGTGTTTAATTTTACATGGAAATCTTATGTTGAATAAATCTTGATTTTGCGGCATTTTGTGGAGTTTATTTATTTATCTGCATTTTTAGTAAAAATATCCCATCCGAGATATTACAGTTTTCTGTCTCTGTGTGTGTTATCATTCAGAATTACTCAAAAAATTCTAGCAGGAAAAACCAAGAAACCCAATAAGAAGAAGAATGGGAGTAGATACGAAGCACACATACTTATCTATGCTCTTTCAGTATTCAGTATTCAGAATTTTCTTGGAAAGAGAAAAATCACGGAGAAACCAAGAAACTCAAGAAGCAAAAGGATCAGAGCAGTTACAGAAATAGCTATCATTGTTGTTTCAGTATTTAGTCTTCTTGTCAAGATAATGTAAATGTTAGAGCTAATAGTGGGCAGGGTCATGCATGACAAGTGTTGGTGGTTGAAAAGTGAGAGAAGAATAGTGTAGTAGGGAAACAATTGGTGAGAAATAATACGACCATCGCATGATAGAGTGACAGCGTAATTAGGAATAGAATATAAAATTTTTTATATTTTATTATGATTATATGCATGTTTATTTTGAAATAAAGAGTAATTAATTTTAGTCTAATTTGTCGCCATATAAGATATTATTTTTTGTTTTTCAATATCATTTAAAAACTACTTTAAAATTATATCTATATATATAAAGGGTTGTTAGATATATGATGTAAATTACATTAATTTCTATTTAATCATTTAGACTTTTCTTGTAATATTTAAGTAATTATTTAGAGCTATATATATCAATTAGTTATAGTAGATATGATATCTTGAAAAGTGTCATGCCTTAGAAATTAAATTAGGAAATTAGTTGGGAGTATTGCTAGAAATGCATTAAATATAAATGGACACTCGCAAATGAAATAATGGATCTATAACTAAATAAGTTTAGGACACAAGCTTATTTAAAGCTTGTTTCTCTCCTCTTCCTATTACAAGAGAGTTGACATAGGTTGTATGAGAAATTCAATGATACAGATTATGTGAAAAGGATATTCCAGCTCTGCAAGCTTTTGGAAAACTCCATCAAAATGATCAATTGATGATTGGTATGAAAATGGGTTAGCCTTTTTTAAGGTAAATAAAATGGAGTTTTTTTATTTTAATGTGAGATTGATGTTTGGTTTCATATTTATCAAATTATTTACAACCCCTTTGTTCTTTTGACTTGGCTCTATAATTTATATTTGTTGCTCTAAAGGCTCTTTGCAAAAGTACAATAATTCATTTTGTTTGGTTTGAGGTAGAGAAGCTTTTCAGCTCACACACTATTTCCTTTTCCAGTGGTTCATGCCATCCCTCTACCAGCTAAAAGAAATTTTTTTAGGCTTATCATTGAGCTCTAGAGTTTATGATGACCCTGTGTTCATTTTTTTGGCTTGTGTAAAGCCCCCTATAGTTTGTTTTCTATCAAGCTCTTGAATTTGTGGTGAGTGTATTGATTGTTTTGGTGTGGGTAATTTTCACTTCAAAGACAAAATAAAAAAGTTAATAATCCAAATTAATTTCTTTGTACAACCACCATTTCTACACCATAAGGTGCTTTCCTTTGAGAACAACTCCCCCACTTGCCACCTTTTACGAATTTGAGCCATCAGATAGAATGTTAGATGATTGAGGATTTTTAGGCCATTAGATTAATAGTTAATATTTAAGATGAAACTAATAGTTAGATTTCACATTCAAAAAATAAAGAAAATATTTCTTTTTGATTCACAGTTTCTTTATTGCTTAATCAGAGACATTCTGCTCACAGATGGATAAGAGGTACTCCTTAGAAGCCTGAACCACAACAAGAAATTTAATGACATTGGGGCCAACCTACTGAGCTTTGGTATCTTCTATTTTGGTAATTTTTTGTTGGACATCATCTCAAGCTTCGACCCCATGAAATATATTGCTAAACTAGGTTGGAGGTTGACTGTTCTGAAGCATGTCACGAGCCTGAAATTTGTCATGAAACCAATGTTACCACCTCTATTTCTGATGTAGGTGTTTATATGGATGGTTGCATGTTCTTGTTCTTATTAGCAGGGGTTTAAATATTGTTTATGTATTTGTGGATTTCTTTTGATTATGATTAGTCTTTTTTTTTCTGTTGTAGAGAAATCCAATGTGATTCAAGTAATAGGGATTAGTTAAGCTCCTGCAGTAGCAGTAGCGAGAGGGATGTGAGGCAACGAAAATGATGGTTGGTTATGATACATGATATTTATGGGTCACCAGTTTCCTTTGCATCAATGGTAACTCCTTTTGTTCCTTCAGTTGGTACGGATAGGGTTAGTGGCTGAAACCCTATAGCTTGGCTTATCCTTAGACCAAGGCATATGGGAGAAGGCAGTTGATGCCATGAGCTCGACTAGAAGCTTGGAGAAAACATGGAGGAAGTGATTGTTTGGGATCTAAATTTCAGCTTGTGGGCAAGGATTGTCGATTGGTTGTCATGCATAATGGGATATTGCTTGGAGAATCAATGATAATTTCCCAAAAGGGAGGAAATTTTCTGATTGAAAAAGGTAATGGAAGATCAAGGTGCTCATCCCTTAATTCTCATGTTGCAAGTCCTCACAACAGTGGATATTTTTCTTTCATCTAGTTGACCTATCATGTTTATAGGGACATTGTGATGAGTTTTATTGTTCAAGGAAAACGTCAATATATGAAGCCCATTGTACAAATAACCATGAGACATGTTAATCATATGTAATCGTTCTTGTATTTGTGGCTTTGGAAAAAACAATAGATATGAGCATGGATGCTTGCCATCTATTCTCACAAAAGTTGAGGAAGGAGCACTATCAAGAATGTGAGATTTTAGTTTTTTTAGACATTATATAAACCAGTTTTGATCCTTATTTTTTTAATGGGATAGCAACATGTTTTCTACGCTTGGGTTTTCAGATTTTTCCACAAACCAAAAATAATAATGTTTGTTTGTTTTTTGTTCAATTGACCAAATTTTATTGTTAGTTGTATGTGTTGCTTTTGCTAGTTATAATCATTTATCCATGACCATTACTTGAGACCATCGATATACTTTTATTCATGGGCTTGTTCGTATAGATCTATGGAAGATTCTAAGAAGGGCAACAAAACCCACTCTCCATACAATTCATATCATTATTTTCACAGAGAAGGGGGGGAGAAGCGGGGGGGGGGGGGATTTTCTATGTTTCGTATAATGTTACTCTCTTCTCTTATTTAAATGGTGATGAGAGTTGTTTTATTTAATAACCAAAATTGAATATAGAGGTTGAAATGATAAAAATCATTATTCAATATTGGCTAGTGTTTCAATGAGTGGGTTTTGGTTTGTTGTGACCTTTTTTTTAATCACTAGTAACCATAATTTCATGATTTTATTAATCTAAAATACTTTCATTATCAATATGGATAACAAAATTCTAAGATCAAACACCATTAATCACATTAACCATCGTAAAAATGAAGAATATTTTATTTTAAGTGACAAAAGTTTTGCATGACTAATAAACAAATGTCAAGCATATATCAATCTCAATTATTTCATAAGAATAAATTAATTCATTGACACATAACAAATCAATTTTCTTAATTTTTCTTTCCCATTATATCTTACCCAACCATATATCAAACTCAATTTTTTCATAAGAATATCTTAAGTCACTGTCAAATAACAAATTAATTTTCTTAATTTTTCTTGCTCATTGTAGCTTACCCAAGTTGTGACTTTATTGTTATGTACTATTTCATTTGTGGATCTTTTATAATTGTAGGATCTTGATTACTATATATCTTGAAGTATAGCAATAATCAATGAGTTTTCAATCAATATGTTGAAAATATTGATATTAGTTATATGATTTATTATTGATTTTTTTCATGTTCGCATGATTTATTAAATTGTTATATATATATGTATATGTATATATATATGTATATGTATATGTATATGTATATGTATATATGTATATCTGTATATGTGTATATATGTATTAGTGGAAATCTTATTTTTTACAACACATAAAAAGAGCATGTATAATTTGTTTTTACAATATTTAAACTATAGTGTATCTAAATATTGTGAGTCAAATATATGAATTCATTGTTTATATAATATTATGTTTACTATTATAACATTACATAATTCATGACCTCTACACCATCTCTATTAGTGACTAGCATTCACATACACAAAAGCCACTAAGGATTATTCTTAAAAATTGAATACAACTTTATCTTCAAATATCATTATACATTATATATTTCATTGGCTAATCTCCTCGAGATAGAAAATTATAAAATCAATAAGTATTATTTTTCATTAAGGTGATGGAAGGAATATGATGTCATTCATTAAGGTTGTGGATGGATATGATGTCATCTTGTTGTTGATGCACTAGTGCAAGAATAAACCTTAGATTATTAGTATGCAAGAATTGAACATAATTCATGACCTTTAAACTCTCTCTATTATTAGCCTCCATTCACATCAACTCAAGACACTAAAACGTGTTCTCAAAAATTGAATACAACTTTATCATCGGATATCATTCTACATTAAATTTCCCTTGCTACTCTCTTCTGGTAGACCATTATAAAACCTCTAACTAGCACTTTTTGTTAATGTGATGGAAGGAATATATGGTGATTAGATTGATGAGTAGCAATGATAAGTCAATATTTTAGATTATGTCCACCGGGACTATCACCTAAAAGTGATCAATTAACAAAAGAAGTAATATAAATGATTTTATGCATTGCTAAAAGATTTCATACAATTTTAATTAATGTTATGAAATGATGGAATGATATACATACAATGACATTTATTGTTTCGAATGATTATAAAAATAGTGTACTTGCACAAAAGAAAGAAATAGGGGCCCACGAGCAACATCAATATGTATGCATAGAGGGAGGGGCTTCGTGTGGTGTGAGAAACTACCCTTGGTTCAAGAGCCAATTAATTTCTTGGTACATTTAAAGTATTGAGTGTGATAAGCTACTTAATCCTGAAATCAGTCTCCTTCGACTGCAATGTTAGTATGATGTGCTCACACATTCATTTTAGCATCAATGGAGTTCCCATAATTCCTACTTAACTACTGCTTGTTGTTAGGCTCCTTTGAATTTATAGTGCAACATCCAGGAGTTGGAGCATTGGGTGGGCATTGAGGTGCAACTGCAGGTACATAGAAGGTTCTCCTATTATTGACACTCCAATGGAAGAATGAACTTTAATTTCGTCTGAAGGAGTTGGAAGGTGGAGATTTGGTTTAGGATCAACAAGCACCAATAACTCTGCTTTGTCTTTAGCCTTCACTTGCTTCTCCTCCTTTTATTTTGCAGTGCAAAATATATGAGATGGACTTGGATATTACACTATGAATATGGTTGGATCAATGTAATTTCCATTTCAAAATTTCAAAATCATTTCATTTACAACTAGATCCATCATAGTGCTTCAGTAAATATAATGCATTATAACATTGAATAAATTTGTGCATCAAGTAATAATTATCACATCAACACATGAGAACATTATATTTCTATGTGGAAACCATTATGGGAGCAAACCAAAAATTCTCTCCTCTTGAAGATTTCATATCAAATGTATGATTTTTATTAGAACCATCCAGAAAGAGACAACTTGATGCAGGAGCCTCAAAGCTAAATTTTTATTATTCATTTCTGTAATTTAGGGGGTGCGGTGTTTTAATTATTTTGCTCATTTTTAATAAATTAAGAGAGAAAATATAAATGTGAGGATTATTGTAAATATTCCTTAAATAATTAGGATATGAGTGGAGTTGAATTAGGTAGATAATTTAGGGATTAGGAATTCCATAAACGGGACTTAGTTGAGCCTAAAAAAGGGTAAATCTAATTTAGATTTTAGTTGAGATTTGTGTGGAAGAATTTATGGAGTAGAATAAATTCATATTTATGTATATATAGGAAGATTGTGTGAGGAATAAATATAAGTGAGGAAGTGGGGAATACAGAGAGAGTGAGAAATGGGTTGAGAGATTTTTGTAAAGGGTTGACAGCCAAAAGGCCATCCACTGTAATATTTGGCCAAGGAATTTCTTGTGCATTTATATCTTAGTATATTTGTGTTTGTATAAGCTCTCTTTTATTTATGTACGTTTTAAGGAGTTGCAAATGTTTGTTTAATGAAGAATTTATGTGAGGGTTTTCATGCTGAACGAAGCACACACGAGTTTATATATGCTAGGATCTATTTAACACAGTATCTTGGCATCATTTTGTTCTTAGAGCCAAAAATATGCCTATTCTACATTTTTTTTTGAATCTGCAAGTATATTGATATGCCATAGATTAGTATGGAAATTGCATGGAGATGATTTTCGTTGTGGAGGGTGATACGCATTTTTAAAGCACGGCAGTGGAGTGCGGCCTTGGTGTGGATGCGAGTAAGGACCCTCAGGCAATATGTTAAAACGTTGGAAGCGTTGGACTGTTCGGGCTTTATTAACATAACTATATAACTATGCAATGCTATTCAAATGGGTACGCAGTCACCGTGTTCATGGTTTCATATTTTAGGGTATATAGTTCGACTTTCCAGTAATGCAGAGTGGTATGTCATTTACGTTGAGTTTAGTACATTCAAGCTAATACGATTGTCGATCCAAGATATAGATATCGATATTTTATTTGCGTTGACATTTACTGGTTATCTTAGCATAGAAACTAAGTTGACATTGCTGGGTATATTGGCATAGTCATTGCGTGAATAATTGTTGGTGCGATGAGAGTTGACAGTGGAGCTAGCATATATTACAATGACGGTGGTTTCTGGATCTTGGAGAGGCAGTGGTGCTTGGTTGGGCCAGTGAAAATCGAAAAGTAGAGAAGGGAGATAACCTTTGCGTGAAATGATGGTATTTTTTTGTGTGTGGAGGAGGTGTAGATGGGAATCGAGGATATAATTCCAGCGTTAATACTCCTGCCAAATATGCGTTGGCATATGCGTAGGGACTGCAAGATTCTAATGGCCTTGACCAAAATGCAGAGAAACATTGCCGATGGCTTAATGGCAACACTTCCAGAAATACAGAGTAAATGATTTTGTTTTGAAGAACAGATTCCACATTTGATAATGCAACAATTTTTTATTCCATTTGTTATATGTTATAATTAATATAGTTGCACATAGAATGATCAGGAATGAACTAGTTTAGAGAGTGAATCTGGGACTTAGTAGAATTGAAAATTTCGCTATACTAAATTGTGAAGTGGAAATTGTGCTTTCTAAATAAAATTTCTGGAAGAC
This sequence comes from Pinus albicaulis, assembly GCA_034641835.2. NCBI lineage: Eukaryota > Viridiplantae > Streptophyta > Pinopsida > Pinales > Pinaceae > Pinus > Pinus albicaulis. The sequence continues at coordinate 802,299,361 of CM076569.1, forward strand.
AATCATACCAATGAATTTAAAAAAAAGGCATGTGTGGCGCTTGTGAAAGAGGTGTGGCTCCAGTGGAACATTCAAGGTATGGATCCATTATTTCCATGGTACCACCTTCCAGCATAAGAAAAGGTCACTGGGATTAATCGAGGTAAAGTCTTTACAAATAATTCATGTACATTTTTTTCTGGAGAATGTAATCTTGAAAGGATATTCGGTTACATTAAGGTTTCATGTTTTTAAAGCAAGAAATTGAAATTGAAGAGATTGAGATGAGGGAACTTGGCTTAAGCTAAGAGGGGAGATTGTGCGTACTTTGAAGGTTTCTAACAGTATTTGCTAGGAAAGATTTATGTTATAAAATTGCTGGAAGAGATTTATTTGCTAGGGAGAAAATGGACCTTGCACGTTCAAAGTAAGTCTGTAGAGGCTTGAATGTATTCCTAAAAGAATACGCGAGAGAAGGGTTGGATCATTTCAACCAAAAGAAGATTCAAGGTAAGTTCTCATTGAATGAATCAGTATTCATTGAGTAGAGGTATTTTAAAATCTAGATGATTAAATTTCCTTTCCATACTCGAGAAGATGATATTTTGTAAATGTTATGAAAGAGTGGAAATGTTGCAAATGTGAAGGTATAAATTAATGGAAAATGAATGAAAAAATGTGCTAATCCTGGGTGATATAAAAAGAAGTATGCATTTTTATATGAGAGGGTTTATTATGCATAATTTGGATTCTTCATAGTCTTGGCTAAGTCATTTTGGACCAAAGCTTGTAGTTGGAAAAAGGAGAATTCTTTTGATTTGTGATTGAAAACATAATTTCTTTATGTTGTAACATATTTGTTTCTACCATCATGTGGCGGCATCTAAGGAGGTGTTATTGATAATTGATGTGATGTATGAGTTGTACATTATTCATCAAAGAGGTTAAAAACATGTTCTCTGTACACATGTGCAGAGATTTGAATTGATGTTGTATGGTGCAAGAAAGTTCAAGAAAATGTTTTCACTAAAATAACGAACTCGTGGTATGAAGGGCATGCGAGTATTCACAATGAAGAGTTGATGTAAATTCTGAATTCAAAGAGTCGTAAGCTAAGTCAAAGGTTTGAATGTAATTGGTTGCATGATTGGCAGAGCCCGACACCTAAAGAATTGGTAATTATAACACATGAGTTACTAAAGTGTTGTTTGCAGCAAAGTGAAGCAAGATAATTGCCAGAAATTACTCCAAGACAAAGAACCAAAAGATACCAAGCGTCAGAAGAAAGCTTGCATTGTTGAATGGCAAGTGGCTGAAAAATGGATTCGAATGAAATCCACACGTGAACAGGTGAAGTTCACAAATGAAGAGAAGATTACTATTGATAGTCATTTCCAAAGATCTGATGAAGACCACAGCAAAAGGAAGAAGAAGGAAAATGCCAAGGTAAGTGGCATATGTGAGTAGTTGATTGATGAAGATTATGAGCGGGAGAAGGCTGAGATAACAGTTCACCTTGAATTGTTAATGGAATTGTTGCAGAAAAATGTGAAAGACTAGACACATGGTTGGACCATGAGAAAGAAGGTAAAATGGGGTAAGACAGCCAGTTGAAGCTCTTATGGAGCAGAAGAATAGTGGAAATGCCAAAGAGATATTCCAAGGAGGTAAACAAATGTATTTGTTTAATGAATTTGCTGACACAATTTTACAATGTGATGAAATAGAAACCAGGACAACTCAGAAAAAATTCCAGAAGAAGAATGAAGTTTGGAATGAAGGTTGTGATGAAATGCTGAAAAGATTTCACCCGGAAATCAAGTTCTTGGAATGATGGCTTAAGGAACCTGATGGAGAAGTAAAACTTGCAGAACCTGATCCAGAAGAAATCACAGTTACTATGCATGATAGGGGTGAAATTTTTTTAACATTTATAGAGCTGAGTGAATGTTATAACTTTTCAGATAATAATGTAACTATAGGTACAAAAACTGACATTAACAGATATGATGTCGAACTCACAGAAATTGAGCAGAAATTATTTGGAGTTGAGATGGAAGATCAGGAGCAGCAAGAAATTTATGTCCATAGAGACATAAGGGAGAGAGAAATATTGATCCAATAGGATAAAGATAAAAGTAGCCAGCAGTTCAAAATAGGATCTTCTAAAATCTTGAAAGTCGATGATGGGAGATTGGTGCTTGAAGCATCAAAAGAGACCGAAAGGTCTTATCTTTTTAAAACTAACATTTTGTTGGCGAATGCAAGTACAACATTGGATGAGAAAGTCGTTGCTATAAAAGCAATAAAATACTATATTTGTGATCAAAAGAAACTGTTGATTACTCTTCGCTTTAGAAAGTTGAGTGTTCAGCACAGTTGGAGATGAAAGCATTGTACAAAGAGTAATTACTGTGAGGAATTGGCGAAAGAAAGTGTTGGAGAATTCGATGGAATCCAATTGATAGAGTGAGTTATGAGTTACCAAATCGAGTTGATATATTGAAGGACCAATGGCAGAACATAGTTTGGAATCCTCGAGGGAGCAAGTCATTAGGGCTTGTGGCTGTCGCATTATTACAGAAAAGTGATGAACCTCATAGACACGAGTCTATGGAAACTTCTCTAGAAGGGGAGCCTGATGCACGAGCATCAAAGCTAAATTTTCATTATTCATTTCTGTAATTTAGGGGGTGAGGTGTTTTAATTATTTTATTAATTATTTTTCTCATTTTTAATAAATTAAGAGAGAAAATACAAATGTGAGGATTACTGTAAATATTCCTTAAATAATTAAGGATATGAGTGGAGTTGAATTAGGTAGATAATCTAGGGATTAGGAATTCCATATACGAGACTGAGTTGAGCCTAAAAAAGGGATAAATCTAATTTAAATTTTAGTCGAGATTTGTGTGGAGGAATTTATAGAGTGGAATAAATTCATATTTATGTATAAATAGGAGGGTTGTGTGAGGAAGAAATATAAGTAAGGAAGTGAGGAATACAGAGAGAGTGAGAAATGGGTTGAGAGCTTTTTGTAAAGGGCCAAGATTCGAAAGGCCATCCACTGTAATATTTGGCCAAGGAATTTCTTGTGTATTTATATCTTAGTATACTTGTGTTTGTATAAGCTCTTTTTTATTTATGTACATTTTAAGCAGTTGCAAATTTTTCTTTAATGAAGAATTTATGTGAGAGTTTTCATGTTGAAGGAAGCGCACACGAGTTTATATATGCTAGGATCTGTTTAACCCAGTATCCTGGCATCAATACCATTCCCTGAAAAATACAAGTACCGACTAGGTTTCAGCTACAACCAAATTGAGGAATCAACCCCGAAATGATACAAACACTAACATGCTATGGGAAAGAACCTGATTAAGGCACCACCATAATGTTGCAGGCGGTAACCTAATTGAGTAACCAACCTCTAAATGTTGCAGGCAGTAACCTAATTGAGTAACCAACCTCAGTGGAGGCACTCATCTCCTTCAATCTATATTGGAAAACTTTCAACAATATTTCAGACACGATCAACAAGCATCATAAATAATATAAGTTTTGAGAAACATATGTTAACACTATTGTCACAAGTCTGTTCATCAAGTTGTCACAAACTTCTCATTAAGCTACTACGAATGTTGTTAAGCCTTATTCATCGATCAACCTATTCATCACAACAACTTGTGCATCAATATAATATAATAATACCTTTCCGAGAAACCAGTTTTTTCATACATAAAAAACCTAGTCATAAAGCCTAAGACATTTTCATAAGCCCCAAAACAAAAAAATATAGCTTTATAACATCAACCATACATCGTCTGATTCTTTGTAACCCTTGGAAATATCATAACTAAGTTCTCGTAATTTCCTCCTTTTCAAAAATAAACTTGGTTTGAAAATTATCTCAAAAACCATATAAAACCATAAAATAAATAATGTCTGAAAAAATTACCCTTTTAGGGCATGTCTTCAAGCCAAGTGTAATCATACGCGGTGAGTCGTGAGACCCAACATGTGTTGGCCCCACATGCAGGAAGTCGTGGGTCACAAGACCAGAATGCCAAATGAGGAACCAATCGATGGAGGAAAACGCGTCGATGGTTAGGGTTCACACATGCCGCCATTATCAAGTTCCACCAGAGCTCCACCTTCTATTTAAAAGGTAGATTAACATGATCTATTAATGTAATTTTCTAATTATTAACGCATGTTTTTAATATTAAGTAGAAATTTGGTAAACTCTCATTAATACAACCATAGCGTTAAATTTCACTTGCTACTCTTCTCTTCATAGACAATTATAGCATCTATAAGTACTATCTTTATTTAAGGTGATGGAAGGCGTATGATAAATGGTGAATGGAAAATATGAAGTCATCTAGTTGTTAATGCATCACTGGAGAATATTACTTCCACTACGAAGACCCTTGAACATGGTGACTTGCTTGACGACTAGCGATGACAAGTGCACGATTGTGATCCATTAAATCACCTCAAAGTTATCCATTAAGAAAAGCAGGAATATCAAACAATTTTTATTAATGCTATGAAATGATGAATCGATATACATACAATGATATTTATTATTGCGGATGATTATGATAATAGTCTACCCGCACAAAAAGAAAGAAATAGGTTCACGGGCAACATCGATATGTATGCATAGAGGGAGGGGATCCGTGTGGTGTGAGAAATTGTCCTTGCTTGAAGAGCCAATTAATTTCCTTGTGCATTTAAAGGATTGAGTGTGAGCAGCTCCTGAATCGTTAAACCGGCATCCTTCGACTTTGTTACTTTGTTGTTAATATGATGTGCTCACGCGTGCTTTCGAACATCATTGGAGATCCCATAATTCCCAAGTAACTCCGCCTTGGCGTTAGCCTCCTTTGATTTTGCAGGGCAACATCGAGGAGTTGGAGCATTGGCTGGGCATTGAGGTGTAGCTGGAGGGCACTTAGAACGTTCTGCTGCTGCTGACGCCCCTAACGGAAGATGAAAACTGGGTTTAGGATCAGCAAGCACTAGAGAGGGATTAGCCTTCACTTGCTGCACCTGCTTTGATTTTGCAGTGCAACATCCAGGAGTTGGAGCATGTATTGGGCACTGAGGTGCAGCTGGAGGGCACGTAGACAGTTCTCCTGCTGCTGACGCCTCAACGGAAGAATGAACGTTACGATGGTGTGAAGGAGTTGGAAGATGGGGATTGGGTTTAGGATCAGCAAGCACGAGTAGGCGGTTGTGATCACCTTCAAGCATTTGATCATTGCTGCTTTTATGCGGTCCTGGAAAGTGTTGGGTGGGTTGAGTTCGAGCAGCAACCACAAGTAAGGGGCCTGCTTTAAACGACAACGTCCACATAAGTAAGGCAACCAGAATAACGGACACATCATTTAGCATTTTCTTCGGTAATGGCATCATCGTTTTAATAAATGTGTCTTCAGCTGATTGATCGGTTCGGTTAGATGATTGATGGTCGGAAATGAGAGTTACGAAAAAGTGATTTGGTGGATGCAGATCATATATTCGGTGGATGCATACAATACATTACTCTTCCTCACATTGAGATATCATCTGTTCTATAAATACAAGACGGACAGGGCGAGGAGCCGAAATAGACACCTTTTTTTTAGATGTGAGATGGTCAATCGATCTGCATATTGAATTGAATTCAAATTAATTGTAACGTGGACCGTTGACAGATCCTTCGTTCGTAGGGCAGACGGCTTAAGAACTTTGGGGGTTGAATGCGTGCACACAGGGAGGAATAGTATTGTGTGACCGGCTTGGGATGTTTGACTTAATGCTTTGCGACCGTTTGATACATGTCGACTGTCAAACTGACTTCCACGCGTGGAAAGGCAAAGGTGATATATATATTTCTAAGTATACACAAATTGGAACATGGCAAGTCAGATTTAATCCGTAGGGAATTGAGAGCAGAGGCATTAGCAAATCCAATTCCATCTAACCTAAATTATAACATATAATCGGGTTTAACAGTAAAATCCAAAATCAGATCCAACACACTCCAAGAATAATATGATTTTCTCATACTGATTGAACATGGCCAACAATTTTACAACTTACATGGTTTATCACAACTACTTTCCAATCCAAAGTCCCAAAGACCATCAAACTAAAATCAAATGGATGATACTCAAATTGTGTAGGACGACACTTCTTGTTAATCGTTGTAGATTTTTTTTAAAAGTTCCTTATCAATTTGGAGATATGGTAAGTGGCTAGGAATGTACAAGGGGCCATTCTGGCTGCAGGAATAGAACTGGAAAATGAAATAGAATTACCATTGCTTGTGGCTAGTTTGTTTTTCTTGCACGACAAAAGTGTTCCAGAGCCTATTCCAGTTTCACGCCTTTTTAAAATGCTGAAAACACCCTTTCTCTCTAATTATATGGAAGAAATTCAAAAGAATGTCCAAATATTGTTTGTTCTCTCTCCAACCAACTTAGAGGTAAATTGTCAAGAACCTTTAAAACAATGAACAAAGTTGTGATAAAATCTCATTAATAATGTAATCCCTTCCTTTCATGTAATATGATCGTGTATAGTTCTGAGAACTTCCAGTAGGAGCATTGCCAAACTTCATATATAGCCTCCCATCGATAGCTAAATTTTGTTTGACCTCATTATCAACAACTTAGGAAAGGATATAATGATCATCACGAGTAAAGCACACACTCATATTCCCTCTTATGTTGGTTATTGTATATAGAGTACGTGTAGGATTTTGTCTTAAATCACACAATTCAACCTCCTAATCAAATGATGGAGTCAAAAACAAGTATGGGGAATAATGAGAAAATATTACCTCATTTTTATGTCCACGTTGGAGATCTTCAAAAACTTTAACTATTTTCCACTGGACACCTCACATAGAGAAACTTGTTTTGAATATCCACTAGCGAGGAAATAATTATCTGTTGCATTAATATGGACATATGTTAATTGCTCAAACTCTTCATATGTGTAAGTGGCAGGGTTTTTACTGTTCTTGTCTTGGAAGGGTCATCAACAGAATCCAAGAATACTAGGATTTACTGCAACTCACTCAACGTGGCCAATAGTTTTACCCCTTCCACGATTTATCACAACGACGTCCCCATCCAATGTCTCAAAGAGCATCTACATAGAATCAAATGCATGATACTCAAATTATCTTAGATGAAACTTCTTGTTAATCTTTGTAGAGTTTTTAGTAGAGTTACGAGTTCCTTTGCAATTTGGAAATAACGTTTTCCTTAAAACACTAGCATTTTCATTAAAAGTATATTAAATTAAAGCTTATGGGAGAATGACATGTACATGGTTTGCCTTAAATTTTATGGGAGAAATGATATGTACATGGTTTTCCTTAAATTTTGCCTTAAGTTTAAAAAATATAATAAATTAAAGTTTATGAGAGAATGACATGTACATGGTTTGCCTTAAATTTTATGGGAGAAATGAGATGTAGATGGTTTTCCTTCAAGTTTGCCTTAAGTTTATGGGAGAAATGACGTGTACATGGTTTTCCTTAAAGTTTTCTTTAAATTTTATGGGAGAAATTATAGAGAAATGACATGTCCATAGTTCCCAAAATACTAGAAAATGTCTTAAAGTTTAAGGAGAAATTACATACAAATGACATGTACATGGTTCCCAAAACACTAGCAAACTCCTTGAAATTTATGGGAGAAATGACATGTACATTTTTTTCCTTAAATTTTGCCTTGAGTTTATGGGAAAAAGCCTTGCGTTTATGGGATAAATGACATGTACATGGTTTGCCTTAAAGTTCGCCTTAATTTTTTTTTGGAGAAGTGGCATCTATAAATGACATGCCTTAAAGTTTTTATTTTCTAGAGTTTAAGGGAGAAATGAAATGTACATGGTTTTCCTTAGAGTTTGCCTTATAATTTATGGGATAAATGGTATATTTATGGGAGAAATGACATAGAAATGACATGCCTTAAATTTTTCCTTGAGTTTATGGGATAAATGACACATGTACATGGTTTGCCTTAAATTTTATGGGACAAATGACAGAGAAATGAAATGTACATGGTTCCCGAAACACTAGCAAATGCCTTAAATTTTATGGAAGAAATTATATGTACATGGTTATCCTTAAATTTTGCCTTGAGTTTATGGAAGAAGTGACATGTACATGGTTATCCTTAAAGTTTTCCTTAAAATTTATGCGAAAAATGACATAGAAATGACATGTACATGGTTCCAAAAACACTAGAAAATTCCTTAAAGTAATTTTTTCCTTAAAGTTTATGGGAGAAATGACATAGAAATGAGATGTACATGGTTCCAGAAACACTAGAAAATTCCTTAATGTTTATGGGAGAAATGGAATGTACATGGTTATCCTGAAAGTTTTCTTTGAGTTTATGGGAGAATTGGGAGAAATGACACATACATGGTTATCCTTAAAGTTTTCTTATTGTTTATGGGAGAAATAACATAGAAATGACATGTACATGGTTCCCAAAATGCTAGCAAATGCCTTAAATTTTATGGGAGAAATGACATGTACATGGTTTCCAAAAACACTACCATTTTCTTTAAAAATATATTAAATTAAAGTTTATGGGAGAAATGACATGTACATGGCTGGCCTTAAATTTTATGGGAGAAATCACATGTACATGGTTTTCCGTAATGTTTTCCTTGAGTTCAACAATGGAATGATGTTGTCATCCAAGGATGAACATTAGCCAAGAAAACCAAGTATGTGCATAAGTTTAAATTGGTATGCTTATTTATGAACTTAATTGAAATAAATATGCTACTAGAAATGAAAATATAATGATAGGTTCTACAATATGGATGTAGACTAATGTTTAATATATGCATGTATGCATGTATGTCTTGTGTAGCTGTTTTGTACATGTGAACGTTGTGTGAAGGATGAACATTAGCCAAGAAAACCAAGTATGTGCACAAGTTTAAATTGGTATGTTTATTTATGAATTTAATTGAAATAATTATGTTGCTAGAAATGAAAATATAATGATATGTTCTACAAGATGGATGTAGATTAATGCTTAATATATGCATGTATGCATATATGTCTGGTGGAGTTGTTGTGTGCATGTGAAAGTTGTGTGAAGACAATTATCCTGCACATAGGAATGCAAATATAATGATAGGTTTTACAAGATGGATGTCGACTAATGTTTAATTTATGCAAGTATGCATCTATGTCTGGTGGATTTCTTGTGTGCATGTGAAAGTTGTGTGAAGAAAATTATCCTTCACACTAGTATTATTCATGATAAGTTGTACAAGATGGATGTAGACTAATCTTTAATATATACATGTATTTATGTACGTTTGGTGGAGCTGTTGTGTGCATGTGAAAGCTGTCTAAAGACAATTATCCTTGACACTAGTATTAATCATGATAGGTTATACAAGATGGATGTAGACTAATGCTAAAAATATGCATGTATGCATGGATGTCTCGTGGATTTGTTGGCATGAAATTAATGTGTAGCTAAAGTTTAATTGGCTTTCATTATAAATCATAAATTAATTGTCAAAATATCATAAGTTGAGATCTAACATTGAATTTTTTAACTTCACATCGGGACATAGTAATTTAGTCGATAACAACAGATCATCATATGATTGATCTTTACCCTCAAGACAAGCTCAGACTATATTCATGAAAATTTGAATGTTGAGAATGTGTGATTTTTCTGACACACACTACACATAAACAACAAAGGAAGATCACACGTTAGGTGGACATACAAGCTGATATGTTTCGGGATGGTCTCGATGCCGCTCACATGGACTCTTTGTTACCCGAACATTTTTTTCGGGGAATGAACGAAGTTCAATTCAAGATCAGGTAATCAATATAAATCTGTATCTCAATAAATATCAGATCAATATTAATCTCAAGGCATATCCAAGTCTGCTAAAAAGAAAAAGGCATGACAAAATTTTACATAATCTAAGTACTTCAGAAAATTTTTAAAATGTTAAATCTATTTCTAAAAAAATATTTAATTGTATTAACCAAAACTAAAATAATTACATTATACCTTATATAAATTGTTAACCAATTTATTATGATAAAAATTAATTTTAACCTCGTGACCATTAGATGAGGGTGATGATGTTGAGATTTAGGGGATCAATATTTCTCATGTTTCGGGTGTTGGCTTTGGTGTTGCTTCAATGTTGTGGCCATGGAAACTCAACTTCAACAATTGTAGATCAGATTGATAATAACATTGGAAATCCAAGAAAGCCTCATGGAGAAGTGTTGAGTACTGGTATATGAAATTCAATGATGATTAGAGGGTTCACAACTCCTGCAATGCCTTCTCCTCCCTCGAAATGCAAAGTTGAATATAGGTAAGTATCATAGGTTACGTTATTCCAATAATCTAATATAGTTAAACATTACTTAGTGTAAAACATACAGGGAATCAAAGCCCATTAAGTATGAGGTTACAATGATTTTATAGCTTATATAAATATTTTGAACAATTAACAACAGTTATGGCAACTTCTATGATCATACTAGCTACAAACACAATAATCTAGTATAGGTCAACATTACTTTGTGTAAAACAGGCAGGGAATCAAATCCCATTGTATATGAGGTTACAATGAATCTATAGCTTATATACAGAGTTTGAACACGTAACAATAGTAATGAAAGCTTCTATGATCCGACTAACTATAAACACAATAATCTATTATAGGTAATCATTACTTAGTGTAAAACAGATAGGGAATCGAAGCCCATTGAATATGAGGTTACATTGAGTCTATATCTTGTATAAAGAGGTTTAACAAATAACAACATTTATGACAGCTAATATGGTCAAAGTAGATGTAATCTAATGTAATCGAATATAGGTAAACATTACTTAGCTTAAAACAGACATGGAATGAAAGGCCATTGAATATGAGGCTACAATGACTCTATAGCTTATATAAATAGGTTTAACAAGTAACAACATTTATGACAGCTAATATGATCAAAGTAGATGTAATATAATGTAATGGAATATAGTTAAACATTACTTAGCTTAAAATAGACATGGAATCAAAGGCCATTGAATATGAGGCTACAATGACTCTATAGCTTATATAAATATGTTGAACAAGTAAAAACAATTATGACAACTTGTATGATCAGACTAGCTGTAAACACGTAATAAGAGTAATGAATAGGTATAAGTAAGCTTATATAACTAATGGTTGATATGTGATTAATGTGAACCTTGTACTCAGTCAGAATTTATGCTTATGAAGTTGTTAGATACGGTATAGTAACTCCCTATATCATCATGCTTTTAATCATACCTTATATGTTTCATAGAAAGTGTGATGAATTTTGTCAATTCTTACTACTTATAGCTTATCTAGAACAAAGAGACTATACTTATGGTAATTGGTATCCCTAATTAACACCACATATTCAGAGTAATATGGTAGTACAGCTTGTTAGTTAGCTGAAAAAAACCATGTTCAAGGTTTATGGAGAGAGTAGAAACTAAGACTATATTGGTATAAGTCACAAAAGTTAGGTAACAAACTGTGTATCATACACATTGTCATAGTTATCTACATAATTAAGCTCATAATAGTCATATGGGATATGATTACAAAGATAACTAGTACTAATTCTATAAAGTTATCTTAACCACAACCAATTATATGGTAAATTCTTAATGTAAGAGGATGAAAATAGTAGGCTTTTTCTTCTACCTGCAAATTTAGAGACAACGAGATAGTGAGAGTGCAAGATGAGTAGACAGTGAGAAAACAAGGCCACAATGAGCAGATAACAAGACGATGAGGCCGCAACTAGTAGACAATGAGATGACAAGGCCACAATGATCAGGCACTTAGACGACGAGGCCACAACGAGAAGACAACGAGATGAAGAGGCCGCAGATCACTGAGGACATCGTCGAGGATGCAAATTAGAAATAACCTGCAAAAACAAAAAATAAAATTTAAAAAGCAATAAAAAAAAATAACAAAAAATAACAGAGCATAAACCATAAGAAAAGCATAACCTTCTCACCTTTGCTTTCTCCCCTCCTAGCCCCTGCTACAACGTGGCAATACAAACAGAGCCGCAGAGACAACAACAAAGTAGAAACAGAGCAATAGTAGCTCACTGAATGATAATAGATACCAAAAGTGTCGCGGTCTGGGGGGGCATATATTTATAATAAAAATTTTGGGCAAATTATTTTGAAAAGTTCAGCCGAACTATTATTTCGGTCAAACTTTTTTTGTGACTTTCCCCATCTATGGAAAAAACCTGTTTACCTATGCGGTCAATACGTCGTCAATGTAAACGACATAATTACTTCGACTGAACTATTGGCAAAATGAAATTTCCGACCGCGTTTCTCACAAAAGTATAACCCACCTTCCCATTTTTACCCATATATATATATATATATATATTGACTGGGCTGTCAGATATATGTTGTAAATTATATTAATTCCTACCTAATTATTTAGAATATTCTTGTAATCTTTAATTAATTATTTAGAGTTATAGATATCTATTAGTTATATTAGATATAATCTCTTGAAAAGTGTTATTCTTTAGAAATTAAATTAGGAAATTAGTTAGGAGTATTGTTAGAAATGAATTAAATATAAGTGGATACTTACAAATGAAATAATGGATCCATTACTCAATACATTTAGGACACAAGCTTATTTAAAGCTTGTTTCTCTCCTCTTCCTATTGCAAGAGAGTTGAGTGAGGAAGCTTTTGATTATCATCACTATATCAAAGCTTTAATGATACAGATGACGTGAAGAGGATATTCCTGCTCTGCAAGCTTTTGGAAAACTTCATCAAAATGATCAATTGTTATTTGGTATGAAACAATTTCAGCCTTTTTCAAGGAAAAGAAAATTGAGACATTTTCTTTTTATGTCGGATTGATGTTTGGTTTCTATTTTAATCTTTATAAAATTATTTTCAACCCGTTCGTTCCTTTGAATTGGCTCTATAATTTATATGTGTTATGATAAAGGCTCTTTTGAAAATGAAAAATAATTAATTTGGTTTGGTTTTAGTCAGAAAGAAGCTTCATCATTGAATATTAACCAGTGTTTCAATGATTGGTTTTTGGTTTTCCGTCACCTTTTTTTTAATCACGAGTAATATACTAATCATAATGTCATAATGTGATTATTATGAAATACTTTTCATTATCAATATGTATAACAAAATTCTAAGGTCAAACACCATTAATCACATTAACCAGCATAAAAATGCAGAATATTTTATTTAAGTGACAAAAGTCTTGCATGAACAATAAAAAAATGTTGAGGATGTATGTCATGCATCAGTAGAGGAAGTAGGAGCAGCATCTTCCACTTGTATAGTTGGCATATAATAATGGGTATTATGAGTCCTTGAATACAAGTTTCTTTGACGTTCTTTATGGGTGGAATTCAAATACTCTTATCAACTAGAGTGATCGATTGAACTTTATTGGACCAAACATGTTCGTATAAATGGAACAGGGAATGCAAGTTATTAAGAGGAATTTTAAGGCAACACGGGACAAGAATAAGAGTTATGCTGATCCAGACAGAGCATTTAAGGAGTTCTAGGTTGGGGAGCATGTATACTTTTACATCAATCCCAAGAGTAGCTCCTTGAGGATTGGGTCATCTGCCAAGTTGGAACCACGGTATTGTGGGCATTTTGAGAACCGTGAGAGGATTAGATTACTATCCTACTGAATTGCACTACATATGATAGTGAAATTCCTCGATGTTTTCCATGTTTCATTGCTTAATATATATTTCCAGGATGTTGATCATGTGATTGACGGGTATGTGTTACAGGTGGAACCAGATGGAGAATTCTATCCAGAACCATAACGCATATTGTAGTGGAAACAAATCATGATCAAGAACCAAACATCAGTTTTAGTACGAAAAAGTTTTAGTATTAAAATTATGCCATTGACAAACTCTAATGTGGTAATTAAAAGAAAAAAATTTCGATTTCATGTATGATAAAACTACCAAAGAATCACAAATAAAAAATATAAAGCATATATCAAACTCAGTTGTGTCATAAGAATCACTAAAGTCACTCTTTAATAACAAATCCATTTTCTTAATTTATTTCTTTTATTCTAACTTGCCAAAGCTATGAATTTATTGATATGTAGTACTTCATCTCTTGTTGTTTTATAATTTTAGGAACAAGTTTTTGTTATGAGACCAAAGAGATAAACATGGTTATTTTTATGCCTACAATGAGTAGAACCTTGACCTCCACATAGAAATCTTTATTATTCATCTTTATTAAAATATTCATTACTAGAAATCATAAAGTATAAAGTAAAGTAATGAGTTCTCCATTGGCATTTGCAAGATGTTTAAAATATCAATATTAAATATGTAAGTTATTAATGGAATTTTCTATGCGCGCATGAGTTATATATATAAATATATATATATATATATGTATGTATGTATGTATGTATGTATGTATGTATGTATTACTTTTAAAAATACATAAGAAAAACATATGCATTTTAGTTTCAAATGTATGAATTCCTTGTTTAGAAAACATTATGTTTAGTGTTATTTACATATTTCATGACCTGTAGAACTTCTCTATTATTAACCTCCATTCGCATGAACCTAAGTCACTAAGGATAGTCATAAGAAAATGAATATGGCCTCATCATAGGACATCATTATACAACATTCATATTTAGACAAACCCTTTCAAATTAATAGATGGTTTGCAAATTTCCATGTGGCATAATCAAATAGTAAATTCTCTCCATGTATTATCGGTTTTACATATTTAATGATTTGCTTAGAATAATGAATTTTATTCTTAGTGTATGGATTTACAGAATGTCAACATTATATGATAGGGATGGAAACAATTTTACACATTAATGACCATCTATTACTTTCTGCAAATTCATTATCTATGGAATAACAACATCACCATTTCATATGGGCCTTTAATATCAGATAGTTATATGTTGTTCTTAATCATAAGAAAGATTATTCAAATAATTTGGGATATACATGAAGTTACTCCCTAGTTTAGGTAGTACACATTCTAAATGAGGGTTTCATTTCTTTTGAAGGTTTTAAGCATTTATATGAGACATGTATTTTCAACCAAGATCATCTAGATACTTTCCTAGGGTATTTAGTTCATGGTGGATAACTATAAAAGCTTGATCAATTATGTGCACCAAACACATCATATAATTTGATGTTATTAAATCCCACAAATCTTGTTATCATGGCCATTTAAACCCATTGTAAAAACTCTAGCATTAGAAAACCAAAATTTTTATTCACCCACATGAGTACAAATTAATCATTCATCAATTAATGTACCTTAAAGGGATTTGTCATCAAATTGGCCTCATTTAACTAATAGATTAACATGATCTATTAATGCAATTTTCTAATCATTAACACAGACTTTTAATATTAAGTAGAAATTCGGTAATCCCTCATTAACACAACCATAGCATTACATTTCACTTTGCTACTATCCTCTTGATAGAAAATTATAGTATCTATAAGTAGTATTTTTTATTAAAATGATGGAAGGCATATGATGTAATTGATTAAGATCGTGGATGGAAAATATGAAGTCATCTTATTGTTGATGCATCACTCAAGGGTATTACCTCCACTACGAAGGACTTGGAACATGAGGACGTGCTTGACGAGTAGCAATTTAATTTTCTAATCGTTAACACATAATATTAAGTAGAAATTTGGTAATCTCTCATTAATACAACTAAATTTGGTAATCTCTCATTAATACAACTATACAACCATAACGTTAAATTTCACTTGCTACTCTGCTCATGATAGACAATTATAGCATCTATAAGTAGTATTTTTTTATTAAAGTGATGAAAGACATATAATGTCATTGATTAAGATGCTGATGGAAAATATGAAATCATCTTGTTGTTAATGCATCACTCGAGAATATTACTTCAACTACGAAAGACTTGAACTTGAACATGGTGACTTGCTTGACCAGTAGCAATGACAAGTCCACGATTGTGATCCATTAAATCACCTCAAAGTTATCCATTAACAAAAGCAGGAATATCAAACAATTCTTATTAATGCTATGAAATGATGAATCGATATACATACAATGATATTTATTATTACGGATGATTATGATAGTAGTCTACCCGCACAAAAAGAAAGAAATAGGGTCCACGGGCAACATCGATATGTATGCATAGAGGGAGGGGATCCGTGCGGTGTGAGAAATGGTCTTCAAGAGCCAATTAATTTCCTGTTGCATTTAAAGGATTGAGTTTGAGCAGCTCCTGAATCGTGACACCGGCATCCTTCGACTTTCTTGTTAATATGATGTGCTGACCCGTGCTTTCGAACATCATTGCCGTAATTCCTAAGTAACTCCGCCTTGCCGTTGGCCTCCTTTGATTTTGCAGGGCGACATCGAGGAGTTAAAGCATTGGCTGGGCATAGAGGTGCAGCTGGAGGGCACTTAGAACGTTCTCCTGCTGCTGACGCCCCTAACGGAAGATAAAAACTGGGTTTAGGATCAACAAGCACTAGAGAGGGATTAGCAAGAGCCTTCACTTGCTGCTCCTCCTTTGATTTTGCAGTGCAACATCCACGAGTTGGAGCATGTATTGGGCACTGAGGTGCAGCTGGAGGGCACGTAGACAGTTCTCCTGCTGCTGACGCCTCAACGGAAGAATGAACGTTACGATGGTGTGAAGGAGTTGGAAGATGGAGATTGGGTTTAGGATCAGCAAGCACTAGTAGGGAGTTGTGATTATGTCCAGAAAGACCATCAACCACAAGTAAGGGGCATGCTTTAAACGACAACGTGCACATAAGTACGGCAACCAGAATAACAGACACATTGTGTTGGGGAAGTATATTATTGTAGGGTAAAGTAGATGTATATTATTGTGTTGAGGAAGTATATTTTTTTATGATGAAGAAATAATACTAGCAATTGCACTATATATTACAAAGGAAACAGCCTAAGATAATAGTATAAGAAAGAGTATTATTAACACTTAAAGTGTCACTTGCAACATTTTGAGCAAAAATCATGAATGTGGTTAATATCGGAAAGTTTCAAAAATTTGAAACACTTTGAAAGCATAGAAAGATTAATAGTTTATTTCTCTACTTTGCAACATTTCGATTAAAAATCATGAATGTGGTTAATACCGGAAACCTTCAAAAATTTGAAACTCTCTGAAACCATACAAAGATTAATATGTTGTCAAATACAAAAAAAAGGAAAAATACAAAAAACTATTAAATTGAAACCATAATGCATATGGGCCAAGAGTGTTGCACTCTTCATCATGTCATTGTAAATGTAGAATTTTAGTTTTTGCACGATTTTGTTTTACATCGTAAATTCAGAACAGAGGCATTAGCAAATTCAATTCCATCTAACCCAACTTATAACATATAATAGAGTTTAATAGTAAAATCCAAAATCAATTATCTTAAATAAAGACAAGATTCAAAATCAATTATCTTAATTAAAGACAATCAGAATATTTCTAAAATGACTTTCATTATCTCAAGTAACATTGACATGCTCTCAGACCACTATTGCCAAAAACAAAAACATAGATATTTTTTAATATAACAAATTTTCTATTAGGTCCTTCAATTTTATTTATTTTTATCATTAGTATTTTTAGTTCCATTTCTTTAGTTTTACACAACTTCAACAAATTCTTTATATAAAAATGAAATCCATTATATTTATAATTTTAGGCAAAGGGAGCACTCACAACTTTTTTTACATTGAATTACACTTTGAATCAAATATGGAGGAACACAAAAAACAAAAAAATTCTGTAATTAAATTACACCTAGAAACCATGTGATGACCAAGCATAAAATCCATTTCTAGCGAGTTTTGTGAATAAAATCAGGATAGAATGAAAGAAACTGACACTCGAAAGGGACTCGAGAAAAACAATGGTCAACAATAGTGACAAAAAGTCATTGCGTGCACATGTTTTTAAAACTGCAAAACCCCTAAACAAATGTGAGTTATTCTCAAAATGTGAATCTGCTTGATTCGAATGTTCAACATCTTTTCTCTATACAAATTTATTTACTTACCAAGTGATGAGTGTGATGAGTCTCATGGTGATTCAATAAAAATGGTTGTGAAAATAAAATCTCAGTCCAAACTATCACTATAGGAAGAGGTGCATGTTACCAATCTACAACTAGTGATTCTCATTCTACACACAATAAATCTATTATTATTGATGGAATGTTCATATGACATATTCCATGGATAAGAATACATTCCTTATGGAATGGGAATAGTGATTAACCATATCCTAAGAAAAAAAAGCAAGTTGGAAATCATTTTGCACATTATAAGGTAACTATCAAGAAATTGGTATCCATATCAGTATTGGTCTATAGGAATTAGGAAGTACAATTTTATAAGAATACTTCTCTAAGTAAATGAATCGATACCTTGAAAAGTGAGAAACGGATCGAAAACAACACAAGCTCATGGAATCCAAACTAAAACAATATATACTTAGAACTCATACCTAGAAAAGTGAAATGGATCAAGGCCATCACAAGTTTAGTGTTTATGAAACAAAACCAATATATACGTTAGTTGCACTACTAGATTTCATTAAACCATGAGATACCCCTCTTGAATTTCTGAACCCATTTGTATGATTATTAGTTGTAGCTTCGATCCAATGAACAAAAATATCTACACAATCAGGTAATCTAATTGTGATAAGACTTAGGAAGTTATTTAGAGATCCTTCCAAAACCATTAATTCATAACATCAATAATTAACTTTTATTAATTTCTAAGCACTTACAGTTATAGGTAGAAAAGATACCCAAAATTACATGTTCCACCATGCTCGCAGATAAATGCATTCCATCGTAAAACATAAGTTACCCCGATGGCTACAAGAACGGAGAAACCTAGGAGGGAGAGATAGCACAACAAATACTTGCTATAAAAATTGATAAGAAAAAAGGCCACAACAAAAACCCAAATGGGGGACTACAGATAAAGGGTGAATGTTACTAAAAGCCAGGCTCGAAGAGTTTCAAGAGGAAAAAATAACCTAACCATATGCCAAGGCTATAAGAAAACCCATAATTATTAATGAATACCTTTTTTTATGATTAGATCTTTATGAAACTAATTCCAATCACCCTCTTGAAGTTGTTATTGCAATACATCTTGATATATTTATGAAAATGAAAATGACAACACGAAGCTAAATGAAATTTGAAGTGATGGATGCTTGCAACAATGAAGCCATGGCGCAAGGTGAGGTAAACAACTGTATTTATTGAGAAAAATAATTGTTGAAAGAATCAAACCTGCCAATTTATAGAAAGTTAATGCTCAGACATAAAGAATGAATATATGCAAAAGGAAAAATTATAAATGCGACATTGCCTGGAAACTATTACAACTGACAGTTGAATTCAAACAACTTACTCCAGAGACACATTATTTTAAATATGACGTTTCTAAATGTTTTGGAATCTTGAGGCACCTTGGAAAGAAATTGAAATGCCCTGAATTCATTTTATTACATGCATTCTTCAGGCACAGAGTTTCAATACCATGAAATAAATTTTTTTCATAAGTACCTAAGTATGGGAACTCAAATAATTTCTTACCAATAAAGTTTGATGGGTTAGTATAAACCTTGCAAGAGTTGGTTCAACCAAGAAGCAAACAAAATGATACTTGAACTTGGAAACAATTTCAATAGTAAATGTTGCTTGGAATTTCAACACTATTAGTTTAAAAATCTTTCAAAAATATTTAAATAGGTAAGAAACTATACCATTGAAACTTCCACTTTGAGAACACTTCCATCTTTGTTAAATTTTAAAGGACTTATATTTTTGGGAAATTCTGTATTAAAATTTTTCTGAAAATAAACAAAATAAAAAAACTTCCTAAAAAACTTTAATGAAGTGGATGAGACTTCAATTATTTAATCTATTAAATGTCCTCAACATTTTTTATTTGAAGAAGTAAAAGACTTCAATGAAATGGATAATGTCATAAATTAGTTGGAGAGTAATCAATTTTCAGTCTGAAAGTTTATCAATGGCATTCTTTCAATGGACTACTAAAACTTTTGCAGCAAGCCGCTGTCGTTTAGAGAGTCGTCTTCAACAAGCAACCAAATTTGAATTAAGTTTGTATTACATTTCTAGTTTGCTGTAATAAAATTTAACAAAATTGTCCTGTAACATTTAGTCTGCAATTGTAGGTGCCATCATTGTTAAATGTATAGGTACAAAATGAATATTCCAGAGTGGGAAAATATAGAAATTGGAATCATCTTCAACAAGTAACCAAATTTGAGTTAATTTTGTATTATATTTTCAGTTTGTTGTAATAAAATTTAAGAAAATTGTCCTTCAAAATTGAGTCTGCGATTGTAGATGCTAGCACTGTTAAATGTACATGTACAAAATGAATATTCCAGAGTGGGAAAATCTAGAAACAACGCACGAGATGTACAATAAAATTATGTTATTGGAGTACTACATGATTGATTGAGGCAATCCTGGATAGTACAAGTATTAAAAATAAATAGTACTAGATAGTTTCCTCTTCGAAGAGAAGAGAGACATTTTTAATAGTAGAAAATATGTCAATTTTAACCAAACTAGTGCAGAATAATAGAGTGCAAAATACTAGCATGATGCACCTTCAAAAACATGCTTCAGGAAGACTAATGTATCACACCGACCTGCAATAATTCATAGCCTTGTTAACAGTGAAGATTGTTGTCAAAGAGGCAAAGGATGAGGTATTGATAGAAAATCCCTGCACACATTACCTACACCAGAGGAATAAGAATAAAATAAACATATATAAGTGAGCTAAATTTCAATGCAGTGTACGTGATTCTAAATTAAAAACACTGAAATAGTAGATATTACCTATTATACATACGCAGGATGAGGTGTCTACTTCTCGAATTTGAAGAAGGGAAACTAAGAGAGTCATAAGAAAAAAACTTGTTTTAAGGTCGATATTATCATAATGGAAGACAAAATATTAAATATCAAATAAAATATGGTTAAGGGTTTATAATCACCTCACAAGAACAAAGAACTATTCTTTGGAGAAGACTTGTGGGAAAAGATTCCACAGAGTAGGATCATGCCACTCTAGGCATGACATGCATGTGCAAAGAAATATGATCACTAATAAAAACAAAGGATACCACACAAAGTTAATAGATACTTTCAAGAGAAATCCCATCCTTCCAAAATTGACACAATTACAAATCCAAGCTACCATAAGATGCACTAACAACAACATACCTAACCAAACTCTTAATGCCAAACAAGCCTAGAACCCAGACAAAATAATAAGTTGAAGTTAAAAAGGGATGATCAGTTTCTGTTACATGTAGATGACCTAAAACGAATTAAAAACCATGGATTCTATGGAATCACATAAATCAATGATACAATTGGAAATATAGTTGTAATTACAATAATGGAATGAACACCATGATAGTAGCTACCTGTTACTGTTCTGAATCGCTCTTGTCGTGTAGTGTCCCACTGTAATCGAACAACTCAGTAAAGAGGTATGCCATAAATATCTCTATTACCATTATCACAACAAGCACAAAGCCCTGATATAAAGACCTGATATAAAGACTCGATATAAAGCCCAAGAGTACTTATATTAAGGGGGCCTTGATAGATTGTACAAAGTATTACTCTTCTGAGATTATTGTCAGAAAGGAAAGGAAAATTTATCATTTGTCTCAGGTGCTCCACTCCATTGAGTGTTTCAATGAAAACCAGGTGCAAAATATAAAATAATAAAAACTACGAAAAAATACTTTGTCGATACATGGTCGTAACTTTTTATAAATTTTTATTTAGGAAATAAAATTTAAAAAAAATCATGGTATTTATGGAATGAAACACATTTAATTGGCATTCCAACGCCCAAATAACCTGTATGCTATTCCAGCAACACCCAACAAAAAACTTATGGGTGTTAACGAAGGGGTGTAATGCGCTAATATATGAAGATAACTACTCCATTAGGTTGTCTGAGATTTATCGAGGCTGGCTGACTTTAAGGTGGGGTATCTAAAGTAGCGATTAGGTATATTACCGCCATAGAAGTAGTTCAATGAGCGATCTTTCTCCTCTGCTCTCCCAATTAGGACGAATTCAACACAAAATGAAAGAAACACGTAGGTTTATTCCAGGTAAACTTTTTTAGGCTTCCTTTTCCTCTAAGTTCAATTAATTTAATAATTTTGCTGATCATTTTCATATGTGGTTATGGTTTAATAGTTCCTGCAATTCCTGAGTTCAACGGTGAATACCAAAGGATTTACATAGGTGGTTATGCTTTGATAGTGCCTGCAATTCCCGAGTTCAAATGTGAATATAAAATGAAGGACTATTCCAATTTTCATATGTGGTTATGCTTTGATAATGACTACAATTCGTTATTTAAAATTTGAATATCAAAGGAAGGGATATTCGAGGGACGCTCAAGACTCTCAGGTTTATTTGAGATAAACCTTTTGTAACCCTCCCTTTCCTTTTAGTTCAATTTATTTAGTAATATTGCCTAGGTTTTCCATATGTGGTTGTGTCATTGATTTGGTATCACTTTGGTAGTGCCTATGTGGTTATATAGATCTTCACAAGCCGATCACAAATCAGACTGGTTTTTATCAGTTAACTTCTCACAGTGCATTGCAGGCAACCTTGTTTCATACAATCTCCTCTCTTCCTTTAATGGTTGGCCTCCATCAACCCTGGCAAGCCAGGTTCAATCTGATCAGAATTTACGTGTTGGCCTTCGCAGTTGCTACTAAGACA
Source organism: Pinus albicaulis (assembly GCA_034641835.2). Lineage (NCBI taxonomy): Eukaryota > Viridiplantae > Streptophyta > Pinopsida > Pinales > Pinaceae > Pinus > Pinus albicaulis. The sequence goes on from CM076569.1 coordinate 802,322,278, forward strand.
GTACATGCTTGTACATGTGTCCTTGTTGGCCGATACCTGCCAAATCTGTCCACTGTTAGGCAATGAGACCATTGTCGCTCTCACCACAGTTTAACATATAGACTAAGCAGTTATTCAACTTGCACCAGTGGCAGAGGGAACCAAAATAATTTAAATTAGAATATATGTGTAAAAGCAAATTGGATATATGTAAAATCATACCTTCAGTTTGCAACATCAACAAAGTGATCCAGCACACGAGTGTCTAAATAGGAGTATTTATGTAAAATTATAACTTCATCTCATTTCCTCTGAGTTACAAAAATTTAACTAAGAAAGTTGGGACAAGAGAAAATAAACCATGAGCAGAAGAGGAGAATAGTCCAGGAGCAAAGAAGTGAAACGTAAACAAGGACAAGGCAAGGAGGGACAATGCAAAAACCCATAATAGGGTTGTTAGATAGCGCATAAGGGACAATATTTAGCATCAATTCCAAACACCTTGAAGACCATAGCATGGTGTAAAATATTTATAATACAAAATCTGCGTTCACAAAATCAAAATCAGCTAAACAATGTAGGTGTTACTCACTCTTCCTTGTCGTTTTCTCTATTTCATAATTAGACTGAATAGAAATTTCAGAGAGAGATAAATAGAAAAACATGGCCTAGAGTGGGAAAAAAAAACTCACTAGTTTTCCCACAGATGGGTTGTAGAATTTGTGATTGGTGTTGTAGCTAAGCTTGAAGCTGATCTCCACCAACGTCTCCACCAATGAAGCTTGATACCCTGCGAAAGAAATGTTCTTGTTTCCTCAACCTGTGTGAAAGAAATGTTCTTGTTTCCTCAACTTGTTGCAAAACAATGACAACATTAATGTATGACATTTGTATGACATCTGTTAGCCTTGCATGTAGAGCGGTGGTAGCATAACAGACAAGCGGTGGTGGAAAATGTATGTTTTCAGACTAATGCACCTGTGAATTATGATCACTCTGCTAGCATTTCATACTGTTAAAAATAATGCTAGCATTAGTTTCACAGCTCCGAAATATGAATGACTAAAAGCAAGATACTATATAATTTTCGTCTCTTCACCGCGAGAAGAGGAAAAAGCCATAAAAAAAAAGTAGAATATAGTTTTTGGAGAGTATAGTACACAACTAGATAAAAACTAACTAAATATTAACATTAAATAATGTTATGTCATCTGTTTCTATTACTATAGTCCCATGCCATATGACAAGGACTAATAAATCAGTGAGAAACAAAACAATTCTCTCCCATATAGTAGATCAATGAAATTATTTCAACCGGTTATTAATTTTTTTAAGTGTTTTCCCATCAAAATTGGATGACACAATTTTTATCAAATAATAAAACTTTATCATTTAAATTAAATATAATTTTAGTTATTTTCCCAGGTAGGAGGGAAGCGGAACATAGACGCAGCTAGGGTTTTGTTGGGCTATGCCGCCACCTACAACAAATCTGCAGATCCCGCGCAAGTTTTACCTGACCCAGACGTCCTTCCCTTCGTGAGCGAATGCACTGGAGATGGCATCGATTCTGGGCTTCCCAGCTCAACGAAAGAACGCCTGGAGGCAGCGCCCTGCGGAGTATGGCTCGGATCCCCTTCTACTTGCCTCTATGCGGAGGCCTTCAGCTCGGAGAGGCTAGACGGTAACGCTATATTTGGCTCTACGGCAACTTCATTCGCAGACTAGGCGGTGGCATTTGCCACTAACCCCGACTGCATTAACAATAGAGTCAAGGGCGTGAAGGGAGGCGACCCCCACCCACTCGGCTTACTTATGCAGAGCAACGAGGATGTCAGCTCCTGCAGAAATGCCCTTAGACGGCGCGAAGCTTCTGTTCCAATGCGGTCCTGTAACACCCCGAATTTGTGTGTTGAATTTGTTTAAGTAGACATTTGAACTTTAATCCTAAGGGGGTGGACCCCAAGGGATGAGTATGGTGTGAATGTAATTGCATATTTTATTTTGAGGAAATAAAATAAATGATTGTGCATTTTGACCAAAAAGAGAAATTGAGATCACTTGCCAAATCCATGAGGATGGATAAGGCAACAAATCCCCAAAAATATTTCAAAAAAATCCTTGAAAGAAATTTATTTAGATTTGAGGAGGAATCTAAATTTCCCCAATGAAGAGGAGTAGTTGGGAAGAGGTGAGAAAAAGCTGGAAAAGCTGAGGAAAAGCTTAAAGTAGCTTTAAAGAATCCCAAGATGGGAAGCCTAGGCTAAACAGGAAATAAAGCATCCTGCGATTCTGGACGCAGAATTAGAAACATGCTTTGGGGAATTTTGAGCTTAAATAAGCTGCTCCTAGGCTGATCAGAGGTTGATCAGTACTAGAAGGTGATCTCTGCTCGGGGGTGAATCCTAGGAGACAAAGAGGATTCTAAGGTTGGGAGGTTGGTCATTTTGCAGATTGTGTGGTATGTTCTGAAATTTTGTTGCCATGTCTTATCATAGTATGAATTGATTACATATAAAATTTTATTTTATGACAAATGCAAAACTTTGGTACTAGATTTAACAGAACTGTCCTTAAGGATTCACCTTCCAGAATCTGTTTGTAGTAGACCATAAACCTATAGAGTAGAAACTCCAGAATCTCTAAACCCAAGTTGGTCTAGATCTAAAGTTACTTGGCCTCTATAGATGATTAAATTTGTTATAATTCCTATAGACACCAAACTGACATGTGGTGGGTATGAGTATAATAGAGAAATGTTATAATAGTACTAGATGTTATGGAGTAAATATAAATAGCTGAAAGCAAATAAAAATCAATTTTTACATTGAAATTATGCCAGAGAATTTAATATTCCTTATCCCATGTATGTGTGCAATTGTTAACTTTGATACTCATACAAAAGTGTAAAGTTATACTAGCAGATCTGAAATTTTATTATATTATATAAGCAACTGGGAGATGCTAATTTTTATGTGTCGATATTTCCTAGTTTTAAAGAACTTCTAGTATGCATCAAGGCTATACTAACCCTCGCATTTAGGATATATATCCTATTTTGAAACCTACCGTTAAAACTTGGGCTATTACTCACAATAGAGGAATTTTATTACCGTAATGTACATAAATCAAGGTTATTGCATGCTGATATGTATATGTATATGCTACCCATATGTATAGAGACCGAATGATAAAAAGAACAAAAAGAAACCTAACAACCTAGATATATATATATATTGTCACCACGCATCGATTTGTAAAGGAAACGCGCTCCCATATAGGATGCATGTGAATGAGAATACCAAAACCAAACCTGGAACAAGTGCTATGGAAATGTAATTATGTTCTGCTAGTGACATTTTTTTTCATGAGGCATTTAACCTCTGTACCTGCATATCCTGTCGTCACCACGTGTTAAAACATATATATATATATAAAGCGGTCCTGTTAATATTGCAATACATCGGATATCACAGTTGGTGCCAAACATATCATCAAAACGAAAGGTCGAGAGATAGAGGTAAGCAATATATATATATATACGGTAAGCTGAAATCGAACTTATTAATGTGAAGTAAATACAATCAACCATACATTCTCTACATAAGGCGTCGATACCAATCGAGCCCGTCAGAGAAGTCTATATATACATAGACAGACTATAAGTCTAACTTGCGCACTGTCAACCTATGTAATAGCCGTAGCATGAAATCAATCATTTGTGCGTAGACCCAACTGATAATTATACGGGTGCCGACTGTTATAAACCCTACCGCCATGTAAAAATAAACCCAAACTCTGTTCGCAACTAAATGAAAATTAACACAGTGAAAATACAAACCAGAATGGCGACGAGGGTGGATTATCACCCAGTAGCCGGCACGCCGAGCATCATAACTGCTACACAGACGGTTATGATAAACCACAGGGAATAAGAAAAAAAAAAAATCTGCGCCGAACCCCCTCATCACATCTCATACTAGCATCGACTGGAGAATTAGAGATAGATAGAAAGAATTTGTGAACGTATTATATTACAGTAGTCTGGCCGCATCGTAAGGATGTTAAACAATCTTGCAGAGGGTTCAACATCGATAGATTTTCGGAAGGACAAGTAATGTGGAACTGCAACCAGCCGAAGTTGAAAACAAATCCCAAACGCAAAAACGAAAAAAAAAACACACAGAGGGACACGTTCAAAGAAAGAGGAGACGTCATAACTACGGGTCGTAGTGGAACTGCGGGCATGAAGATGTTGTGTCTAGAGGTGGAGTACTGATATAATCTATTCGGTATCCTGATCCCTCGTCGAACACTGTATCATATTCCCGTAAGACAAAAGAGAAAAAAAAAACAGAGCAACCGAACCATAAAATCTTAAACCCAGAACCAGTTGGGCACCAAGCTGGTAAATTCCAACGATAGCCTAATGACCCAACCATTTACAAGAAATACGACTGGGTTTTCCTCCAAATGGAGTGGCAGATCCACGGTAAGATGAAAATAAAGTTATGAACACGCAAAGAAGATCTACTCGCTCTTGTTTCCATTAGATAACCGGAGATAACGAGTTCTTAACCTCCTTGCGCAGTCATAAGCGCTACTCATCAACACCATCTAAAATCTGAAACTTGTATGCTCCTGAGACTGAAGGAGTGCCGCGTATATAAGTTATGAGGAACCAATACAGAGATTCGATAAAATAACCTCCGGTTTAAATGAATTTCTGCAAACCCTAAAGTCCTCTACCGGATATCTGGCAAGGAATCCCAATGTGGATGTAGCAGGCAATACGTACCCAGAGAGGTACCCTGGACAGCAATGAACGCAGGAAATGTTAGGCGAGACAATTGATATACCCTAAACCAGGACGGGAGCTCAGCGCTCTCCGTACTGAGCCACGCCAGAACGCTTTGTTCAAAATCCACCTGTCCAACTCTGGTTGGACGTAGGGCCGAGTACGTTGCCGTAGTTACATTCCTCTCGCGGGAACGATACTCCTCCTGCAATCCAAACTCCAGAATCGGTAACGCGCCAGATTTCTATGCCAGTAATCTTCACATAGAGTGTGGCTAGGTGGCGCTTGAGAGCTGTACAGTACAAGAATGAGGTACTTACACCAAGAAAACCTTCGACGCGTAGGAGTTATTTGCACACGCAACCGGGAGGAGTAAACTCTCACCAGTGGAGCCGAATGGAGGAAAACCACCCATGGCATACCGCCGCCACAAAAACCTGCGCGACCATCCAAAGCAGCACGGTGACTCAAGGAAAATAATGAAGTGATGGTTGAAGTACGAAATTAGGGTTTTTCAATACGAAATTTCATAATGAAAAAAAAACAAACAAAATGTGTGACCCTCGCCTTTGCAACAAAGGTTGTCCAAACACGTCGCCGTAACTAGCCGCCATTGAAATTGTATACGGTAGCAAGATTTTTGTGATTAATAATGGGATGCAGCGTATATATATGCATACATTTAGAAAAAACCCTATTCAATATAGGTACCGCATACACCGTCATCATATTAAGAGGAGGCAATGAATTTCGTAGTATATAAGAGCTTCAAAGTATAAATTAAAAAAAAAACTATACATAAGTATCTCTACATATCATAGAGGCGATATCGATACATATGAATTCGATATGTTCATAAGAGTGGCATGATATATGTAGGTGTGTGGTGAGTAAGGACTTCAATGAATTTGGTCTATACATATAGGTTGGCCCATGTGTTATCTATATAATATATTATACATATATAGGTAATACATATGTGTATATATATATATATAGAGCTCAAGGCATAAATAAATCATAAATTATATGTAAAGGAATGGTCATTATGTATAGCATAAATGAGATACTGAAGAGTTACTTGATAGTTGAGTGAGCTAAAGTTAAGTTCTTCTGAGCGAATTATCCAAGGGTGAAAAAAAAATAAAAAATAAAAAAAAATCTAATTAGAGATGTTACAAATGGTATCGGAGCACTGGTTACAAAAAAATTGGGCTGTCAAATTTTGTGCTCATTACGCATTTCATATTTTATAAACTGGTTGTAAACTCTTGCTAATGTGTGTTGTAAGTGTATACAGTTGAAATGGAAGAAGGTGAAGGGATTTATGTGGATCTGCGGAATGAATTTGCTACTCCAGATCCCAATGCCCCGGTACTGGCTATGTTGCACCGGATGCAACGAGAGTTGGCTGAATTAAAAAGCCAGAATGACTTGTTGTCATCAGCTAGTAAGGAACAGGAAAAGCTCATCAGAGAGCTAACTTCCCGGAATAGTCAGGAAGGTGAAGGTTCTGGGAAAAGAAAGATGGATGAATCTGAGGATGAGGATGCAGCCAGAAATCAACAGAAGCAGAAAAGAGAGTTGCAGGGAGAATTTAGAAAGATCAAACCTCCCTCCTATGATGGGGAGAAGGAGGAGGATGCTGAAGCTTGGTTGCTGAACATGATCAAGTATTTTCAAGTATATGAATATGAGAGCAATCTGAAGGCCAGATTAGCGGTGTATCAGCTGCAAGGAAAAGCCACCCTCTGGTGGGAAGAGACAAAAATGGTGCATGCCATTGATGAAAAGACAGTTACTTGGGAATATTTTCAGACTAAGTTCAAAAGTCGTTATTTGAATGAACGATATTATGACGATAAAGCAAAAGAACTCCATGAACTTAGGCTAGGGCAGTTAACTATTGATGAATTTGTCACTAAGTTTACAAATTTACTTAGGTATGTCCCTTACATTAGGGAAGAAAAGGCAAAAGTGCAAAGGTTTTTAAATTGTTTGCCTACTGTGTACAAGGAGAAAATTGAGTTTGACAACCCAAAGACCATGGATGAAGCTGTTAGAAAAGCAAGACTATGCTATCAGCAGTTTAAAGGTAAAGCTGAACAAGGGAAGAGTTGGACGAACAAGGTTGAGTTCAAAGGAAAGAGACCAAAACCAGCATATTTAAGGAATTTTGGTAGAGATCATCAAAGGAAAAAGTTCAGCAAACCAAAAGAAAGTCAAACTGCTCAGTCTCAAGTGGCTTCAAAACCAGTAGAAGGGAACAATAAAAAGGAAGGGACAGTCAGAATGAAGGAACCTTTGAAGTGTTGGGGCTGTGGAGAACCCCATATGATGAGGGACTGCCCCCATCGAAATATACACATGATCAGCAGAGAGAGAGAGGCAACAACAGTAAATGACATAGCCAGAAATATACCAACTATCAGTGCAGCCTTGGAAAATCGGCAAGCAGAATATCAAGCCACCATGGTGGAAATGGAGGGTAAGATTTCTGACCTACCTATTACTGTTTTGATTGATCCAGGTGCTTCTTTGAGTTACATTAGCCCTGGAATTGTAGAAAAATGTAAAATTAAACCTGAAAAATTTCAGCAGTCATGGTTGGTACAGCTGGCCACTGGAACTAAGAGAAAAGTCACACATAAGTTGCCCAAAACAGCAATACAATTAAATGGCTTTACAACAGAAGTAAATTTGAACATATTGCCATTAGGATCCTATGATCTGCTGATAGGAATGGATTGGCTAGAAAAGAAGAAAGCTCTGATGAACTGCTGGGATAAAACCCTGCATTGTGTGGATGAAGAAGGGAAACCTTTTACACTAAAAGGGAAACCAAAATCCATTTCAGTAAGACAAATATCAGCCTTACAATTGAAAAGAACAACTAGAAAAGGATACCAAGTCTATGCAGTGCATGTAGAAGAAATAGAACAGAAAACTGAGGAAGAGTTACTGGATGCTATACCAGTCATCAGAGAATTTAAGGAAGTCTTTCCCAAGGAAATTCCTCATCTTCCCCCCAAGAGAGAGATTGATTTTTCAATCGATCCGGTACCAGGAGCAACACCGGTGTCTCGAGCACCTTATTGAATGAGCCCTCCTGAACTAATGGAATTGAAAATGCAATTACAGGAATTGTTAGATAAAGGGTATATAAGACCCAGTGTGTCTCCTTGGGGAGCCCCAGTTTTATTTGTGAAAAAGAAGGATGGAAATTTTAGGATGTGTATTGACTATCGTCAACTGAATAAATTGACCATTAAGAATAGATATCCACTTCCTAGAATTGATGATCTTTTTGATCAAGTGAGAGGAGCTTCAGTCTTCTCCAAGATAGACCTCAGGACTGGGTATCACCAGCTCAGAATTAAAGAAGAAGACATCAACAAAACAACATTTCGAACCAGGTATGGGCATTACGAATTCGTAGTCCTACCTTTCGGTTTGACGAATGCCCCTGCCACCTTTATGTGTTTGATGAACAGTGTGTTGAATAAGTATTTGGACAAATTTGTTCTTGTGTTCATAGATGATATCTTAGTTTACTCTAAAAATGAGGAAGAACATAAGGAACACCTGAGAATAGTATTGCAAACTTTGAAAGAAAATCAGTTATATGCCAAGTTCAGTAAATGTGAATTTTACAAAGATAAAATTCAATATTTGGGGCATATAATATCTGAAAAAGGGTTGGCAGTTGACCCTGAAAAGATAAAAGCCATTAAAGAATGGCCAGTTCCCACGGATGTCTCAGCAGTAAGATCATTTATGGGAATGGCAGGCTATTATCGCAGATTTGTGGAGAGATTTTCTGCTATAGCAAATCCCATAACCTCATTACAAAGGAAGGGTGTCAAGTTTGTGTGGACTGAAAAATGCCAAAATAGTTTCGAACAATTGAAACAGAAACTTATTTCTGCTCCTATATTAAAAATTGCTGATCCTAATAAAGAGTTTGTGGTATGCACAGATGCTTGCAGGGATGGGCTAGGCGGAGTCCTATTGCAAGAAAATTCAGTTATTTCCTATGAATCTAGGAAATTGAAAACTCATGAACATAATTATAGTGCATATGATTTGGAATTTGCAGCTGTTATCCATGCTCTGAAAATGTGGCAGCACTATATGCTGGGGAAAAAGTTCACATTGATGACTGATCATATTAGCGTCAAATATTTTTTCTCCCAAACTGATCTAAATGAAAGACAAGCCAGATGGCTGTCTTTTTTAAGTGAATTTGATATGGACATTAAGCATATCAAGGAGAAATAAAATAAAGTTGCGGATGCATTAAGTAGAAATGCTTGTCAACATTTAAACAGCATTGGGAGTAGTGCCCAGATGGAGATAGAAGAATTGGTGGGAGAAGCAGCAAAACAAGATCCAAAATATGAAGCCCTCTTGGTGAAATTACAGAAAAGGGATAAAACAGATTACACTAAAAATCCACAAGGGCTGCTCTATTACAAAAACAGGTTGTATATTCCAAATATAGAGTCATTGAAAAAAAAATTGCTAGATGAATATCACAAACAGCCCTATGCAGGACATCCAGGGTACCAGAAGATGTTAACAGCCTTGAAAAAGAAGCTGTTCTGGCCAGGAATGAAGAGAGATGTGGCAGAGTATCTAAGTAAATGTATGGAGTGTCAACTAGTCAAGACTGAGCATCAACACCCAGCAGGGCTATTAAACCCCCTGCCAATTGCAGAATGGAAATGGGACTCAGTTTCCATGGATTTTATAACAGGATTACCCAAAACTAAGTATCAACATGATTCTGTGATGGTAGTAGTAGATACTCTTACAAAAGCTGCTCACTTTATACCGGTGAAATCTACTTTTGGAACAGCTCAAGTAGCAAATGTTTTCCTGAAGGAGATAGTAAGGCTTCATGGAGTTCCCAAAGTAATTGTTTCAGATTGGGATGCTAAATTTATAGAAGCATTTTGGAAGGGGTTGTTTGGAGGGATGGGTACTAAATTGAATTTTAGTACTGCCTATCACCCTCAAACTGATGGGCAAACAAAAAGAACAAATCAAATTTTAGAGGATATGCTCAGAATGTACGTGATGGATAGGCCATCAAAATGGGAAGAGTATTTGCATCTAGCTGAGTTTGCCTACAATAATAGCTACCAATCCTCTATTAAGATGAGTCTGTTTGAGGCACTCTATGGGAGGAAGTGCCGTACTCCCTTGAGCTGGAGTCAACCAGAGGATAAACTGGTGTTGGGACCAGATGCACTACAAGAAATGGAAAGAATTATCAAACAAATACAAAGAAATATCAAGATAGCACAAGATCGTCAAAAAAGCTATGCTGATAAGAAAAGGGTACACCGAGAATTCAAAGTGGGGGATCATGTGTACTTACGCATCAAACCCAAGAAGAGCACACTTTATGCTGGAAGTTGTGCAAAACTTGCACCTAGATATTGTGGGCCTTTTGAGGTGTTAGAAAGGGTGGGACCAGTGGCTTACCAGCTGGCCTTACCACCCCATGTTAAAGTGCATAATGTATTTCATGTTTCCTTATTAAAGAGATATGTGCATGATGCTTCTCACATAGTTGATTGGACAAGGACAAGGCAAGGAGGGACAATGCAAAAACCCATAATAGGGTTGTTAGATAGCGCATAAGGGACAATATTTAGCATCAATTCCAAACACCTTGAAGACCATAGCATGGTGTAAAATATTTATAATACAAAATCTGCGTTCACAAAATCAAAATCAGCTAAACAATGTAGGTGTTACTCACTCTTCCTTGTCGTTTTCTCTATTTCATAATTAGACTGAATAGAAATTTCAGAGAGAGATAAATAGAAAAACATGGCCTAGAGTGGGAAAAAAAAACTCACTAGTTTTCCCACAGATGGGTTGTAGAATTTGTGATTGGTGTTGTAGCTAAGCTTGAAGCTGATCTCCACCAACGTCTCCACCAATGAAGCTTGATACCCTGCGAAAGAAATGTTCTTGTTTCCTCAACATGTGTGAAAGAAATGTTCTTGTTTCCTCAACTTGTTGCAAAACAATGACAACATTAATGTATGACATTTGTATGACATCTGTTAGCCTTGCATGTAGAGCGGTGGTAGCATAACAGACAAGCGGTGGTGGAAAATGTATGTTTTCAGACTAATGCACCTGTGAATTATGATCACTCTGCTAGCATTTCATACTGTTAAAAATAATGCTAGCATTAGTTTCACAGCTCCGAAATATGAATGACTAAAAGCAAGATACTATATAATTTTCGTCTCTTCACCGCGAGAAGAGGAAAAAGCCATAAAAAAAAAGTAGAATATAGTTTTTGGAGAGTATAGTACACAACTAGATAAAAACTAACTAAATATTAACATTAAATAATGTTATGTCATCTGTTTCTATTACTATAGTCCCATGCCATATGACAAGGACTAATAAATCAGTGAGAAACAAAACAATTCTCTCCCATATAGTAGATCAATGAAATTATTTCAACCGGTTATTAATTTTTTTAAGTGTTTTCCCATCAAAATTGGATGACACAATTTTTATCAAATAATAAAACTTTATCATTTAAATTAAATATAATTTTAGTTATTTTCCCAGGCAGGAGGGAAGCGGAACATAGACGCAGCTAGGGTTTTGTTGGGCTATGCCGCCACCTACAACAAATCTGCAGATCCCGCGCAAGTTTTACCTGACCCAGCCGTCCTTCCCTTCGTGAGCGAATGCACTGGAGATGGCATCGATTCTGGGCTTCCCAGCTCAACGAAAGAACGCCTGGAGGCAGCGCCCTGCGGAGTATGGCTCGGATCCCCTTCTACTTGCCTCTACGCGGAGGCCTTCAGCTCGGAGAGGCTAGACGGTAACGCTATATTTGGCTCTACGGCAACTTCATTCGCAGACTAGGCGGTGGCATTTGCCACTAACCCCGACTGCATTAACAATAGAGTCAGGGGCCTGAAGGGAGGCGACCCCCACCCACTCGGCTTACTTATGCAGAGCAACGAGGATGTCAGCTCCTGCAGAAATGCCCTTAGACGGCGCGAAGCTTCTGTTCCAATGCGGTCCTGTAACACCCCCAATTTGTGTGTTGAATTTGTTTAAGTAGACATTTGAACTTTAATCCTAAGGGGGTGGACCCCAAGGGATGAGTATGGTGTGAATGTAATTGCATATTTTATTTTGAGGAAATAAAATAAATGATTGTGCATTTTGACCAAAAAGAGAAATTGAGATCACTTGCCAAATCCATGAGGATGGATAAGGCAACAAATCCCCAAAAATATTTCAAAAAAATCCTTGAAAGAAATTTATTTAGATTTGAGGAGGAATCTAAATTTCCCCAATGAAGAGGAGTAGTTGGGAAGAGGTGAGAAAAAGCTGGAAAAGCTGAGGAAAAGCTTAAAGTAGCTTTAAAGAATCCCAAGATGGGAAGCCTAGGCTAAACAGGAAATAAAGCATCCTGCGATTCTGGACGCAGAATTAGAAACATGCTTTGGGGAATTTTGAGCTTAAATAAGCTGCTCCTAGGCTGATCAGAGGTTGATCAGTACTAGAAGGTGATCTCTGCTCGGGGGTGAATCCTAGGAGACAAAGAGGATTCTAAGGTTGGGAGGTTGGTCATTTTGCAGATTGTGTGGTATGTTCTGAAATTTTGTTGCCATGTCTTATCATAGTATGAATTGATTACATATAAAATTTTATTTTATGACAAATGCAAAACTTTGGTACTAGATTTAACAGAACTGTCCTTAAGGATTCACCTTCCAGAATCTGTTTGTAGTAGACCATAAACCTATAGAGTAGAAACTCCAGAATCTCTAAACCCAAGTTGGTCTAGATCTAAAGTTACTTGGCCTCTATAGATGATTAAATTTGTTATAATTCCTATAGACACCAAACTGACATGTGGTGGGTATGAGTATAATAGAGAAATGTTATAACAGTACTAGATGTTATGGAGTAAATATAAATAGCTGAAAGCAAATAAAAATCAATTTTTACATTGAAATTATGCCAGAGAATTTAATATTCCTTATCCCATGTATGTGTGCAATTGTTAACTTTCATACTCATACAAAAGTGTAAAGTTATACTAGCAGATCTGAAATTTTATTATATTATATAAGCAACTGGGAGATGCTAATTTTTATGTGTCGATATTTCCTAGTTTTAAAGAACTTCTAGTATGCATCAAGGCTATACTAACCCTCGCATTTAGGATATATATCCTATTTTGAAACCTACCGTTAAAACTTGAGCTATTACTCACAATAGAGGAATTTTATTACCGTAATGTACATAAATCAAGGTTATTGCATGCTGATATGTATATGTATATGCTACCCATATGTATAGAGACCGAATGATAAAAAGAACAAAAAGAAACCTAACAACCTAGATATATATATATATTGTCACCACGCATCGATTTGTAAAGGAAACGCGCTCCCATATAGGACGCATGTGAATGAGAATACCAAAACCAAACCTGGAACAAGTGCTATGGAAATGTAATTACGTTCTGCTAGTGACATTTTTTTTCATGAGGCATTTAACCTCTGTACCTGCATATCCTGTCGTCACCACGTGTTAAAACATATATATATAAAGCGGTCCTGTTAATATTGCAATACATCGGATATCACAGTTGGTGCCAAACATATCATCAAAACGAAAGGTCGAGAGATAGAGGTAAGCAATATATATATATATACGGTAAGCTGAAATCGAACTTATTAATGTGAAGTAAATACAATCAACCATACATTCTCTACATAAGGCGTCGATACCAATCGAGCCCGTCAGAGAAGTCTATATATACATAGACAGAGTATAAGTCTAACTTGCGCACTGTCAACCTATGTAATAGCCGTAGCATGAAATCAATCGTTTGTGTGCAGACCCAACTGATAATTATACGGGTGCCGACTGTTATAAACCCTACCGCCATGTAAAAATAAACCCAAACTCTGTTCGCAACTAAATGAAAATTAACACAGTGAAAATACAAACCAGAATGGCGACGAGGGTGGATTATCACCCAGTAGCCGGCACGCCGAGCATCATAACTGCTACACAGACGGTTATGATAAACCACAGGGAATAAGAAAAAAAAAAAATCTGCACCGAACCCCCTCATCACATCTCATACTAGCATCGACTGGAGAATTAGAGATAGATAGAAAGAATTTGTGAACGTATTATATTACAGTAGTCTGGCCGCATCGTAAGGATGTTAAACAATCTTGCAGAGGGTTCAACATCGATAGATTTTTGGAAGGACAAGTAATGTGGAACTGCAACCAGCCGAAGTTGAAAACAAATCCCAAACGCAAAAACGAAAAAAAAAACACACAGAGGGACACGTTCAAAGAAAGAGGAGACGTCATAACTACGGGTCGTAGTGGAACTGCGGGCATGAAGATGTTGTGTCTAGAGGTGGAGTACCGATATAATCTATTCGGTATCCTGATCCCTCGTCGAACACTGTATCATATTCCCGTAAGACAAAAGAGAAAAAAAAAACAGAGCAACCGAACCATAAAATCTTAAACCCAGAACCAGTTGGGCACCAAGCTGGTAAATTCCAACGATAGCCTAATGACCCAACCATTTACAAGAAATACGACTGGGTTTTCCTCCAAATGGAGTGGCAGATCCATGGTAAGATGAAAATAAAGTTATGAACACGCAAAGAAGATCTACTCGCTCTCGGTTCCATTAGATAACCGGAGATAACGAGTTCTTAACCTCCTTGCGCAGTCATAAGCGCTACTCATCAACACCATCTAAAATCTGAAACTTGTATGCTCCTGAGACTGAAGGAGTGCCGCGTATATAAGTTATGAGGAACCAATACAGAGATTCGATAAAATAACCTCCGGTTTAAATGAATTTCTGCAAACCCTAAAGTCCTCTACCGGATATCTGGCAAGGAATCCCAATGTGGATGTAGCAGGCAATACGTACCCAGAGAGGTACCCTGGACAGCAATGAACGCAGGAAATGTTAGGTGAGACAATTGATATACCCTAAACCAGGATGGGAGCTCAGCGCTCTCCGTACTGAGCCACGCCAAAACGCTTTGTTCAAAATCCACCTGTCCAACTCTGGTTGGACGTAGGGCCGAGTACGTTTCCGTAGTTACATTCCTCTCGCGGGAACGATACTCCTCCTGCAATCCAAACTCCAGAATCGGTAACGCGCCAGATTTCTATGCCAGTAATCTTCACATAGAGTGTGGCTAGGCAGCGCTTGAGAGCTGTACAGTACAAGAATGAGGTACTTACACCAAGAAAACCTTCGACGCGTAGGAGTTATTTGCACACGCAACCGGGAGGAGTAAACTCTCACCAGTGGAGTCGAATGGAGGAAAACCACCCATGGCATACCGCCACCACAAAAACCTGCGCGACCATCCAAAGCAGCACGGTGACTCAAAGAAAATAATGAAGTGATGGTTGAAGTACGAAATTAGGGTTTGTCAATACGAAATTTCATAATGAAAAAAAAACAAACAAAATGTGTGAACCTCGCCTTTGTAACAAAGGTTGTCCAAACACGTCGCCGTAACTAGCCGCCATTGAAATTGTATACTTGTGAGTAAGATTTTTGTGATTAATAATGGGATGCAAATGTGATATATGCATACATTTAGAAAAACCCTATTCAATTTGTGTATAATTTCACATACACCGTCATCATATTAGAGGCAATGAATTTCATAGTATATAAGAGCTTCAAAGTATAAATAAAAAAAAAAACTATACATAAGTATCTCTACATATCATAGAGGCGATATCGATACATATGAATTCGATATGTTCATAAGAGTGGCATGATATATGTAGGTGTGTGGTGAGTAAGGACTTCAATGAATTTGGTGTATACATATAGGTTGGCCCATGTGTTATCTATATAATATATTATACATATATAGGTAATACATATGTGTATATATATATATAGAGAGCTCAAGGCATAAATAAATCATAAATTATATGTAAAGGAATGGTCATTATGTATAGCATAAATGAGATACTGAAGAGTTACTTGATAGTTGAGTGAGCTAAAGTTAAGTTCTTCTGAGCGAATTATCCAAGGGTGAAAAAAAAAAAAATAAAAAAATTTCTAATTAGAGATGTTACAGGTCCCTTGCTTCTTTTCAGGTCCAAATCCTTCTTCTCTCAGGGAATACACTTCTTCATTGGGTTTCCTCTTCATATCTGGTGCAGAATCTCAAGATAAATCTGCAACGCTGAACTGGGATTCCCCCGATCCACCAGAGACTTCTTTACCAAGGTAAACAGCTTGAGGACCTTCTTCCCCTCTAAGGTTATAATATTTACATAAATGCTTCTATTGTGCTCACCCTTCGTCTGCGAGGAGGCGCTGTTGGGCAGGCTTCTTCTGACCCTTCTCACTCTTACAAAGATGTTGTCCACTCTCAGAAACCCACTCCCCCAGAAACCCTCAAACCTCAGCCTTTTATGGTTGACAAGATGGATGATGCTCCCTCAGTTGAGATCTCTCACCCAAATATCGAAGAAGACCTTCAAAATTTTGCTGAAAAAGCCATCATCTGCAAATTTAATGGACTTTTGCCGCGTACAAAGGAACTCTACGAATGGATCCACGAAAACTGGACAAGTAAATGCAAGGTCAGATTTTGTTAAAGGGGTTTCTTTATAGTATTGTTTGAGCACTCAAAGCATTATGAGCTGGCCTACAAGGAAGGTCCATGGTTTTGGGGAACAACAGGGCTCTTCTTAACCCCTTGGTTTCCTGATTTTGACCCAGCTACAACATTCATCACCAAGACTCCTGTCTGGATCAGACTCCCCAACTTAACAATCCATCTATGGCATGTGGATGTTTACAGACACCTCGGCAACACCTTGGGCTGCTTTGTAATGGCTGATTTTGATAGGGAAATTCAAGGTCTCTACACACATGCTAGAATATGTGTGGAAGTAGACCTCAGCAAAGGACTGCCT
Organism: Pinus albicaulis; assembly: GCA_034641835.2. NCBI lineage: Eukaryota > Viridiplantae > Streptophyta > Pinopsida > Pinales > Pinaceae > Pinus > Pinus albicaulis. The sequence goes on from CM076569.1 coordinate 802,339,057, forward strand.
GCCCAGATCATCATCAAGGTGGGCGACTTAGTTTGGGCTCAGATCTTAGACTACGAGAACACTGCATTCCGATGCCGCCATTGTCACCAAACAGCGCATTTGCAGAACTCTTGCTCCGCTCTCCCTGCAAAAAAGAAAAAGGATAACAGTACAAAGTCCAAATCCAAATGATGGACTCCTTGTACTCCGCCGCCTGCTGCAGACTCAGAATCCTCGAGCTCGGAAGATGAAGGGAATGATGCTTTTTCAGATCAGGGTCCTCAGTCGAAGCACTTGTCCACCACCGCTCCTGGGCATCCTCCTGATTCTACCACTACTCCAAAGCATGTTCATGAGTCTGCCTCCTCTGATTCGGACAAGGAGCTCCCTCACCTAGAGAACTCCAGTCTTCAAATCATACAAGTTCATTCTCACCAGAATGGTTGGGTTAAAGTCATCAAAAAGAAAGGGAAGAAACTTCGTGTGGAAGATTCCACCATTGGTGGATAGTTGCTGATCTTTCCAGCCCTTTTCTCGCTTCTTTCTGCTCCTAGCTTGTCTTTTTTCTCTCTTCGGGACCAATGTTGATAGTTTATCATTTCCGGTTGCCGGTTTCTTGGTTCTCCTGACTGTACTATCTTTGTACCATATTTTTTCTTAATATAATTAGTCCAATTCAAAGAAAAAAAATAAATATATAATTTTAGTTATGAGTTGAAATTTTAGTTATTTGTTCCAATGTCATTTCTTCAATGTTTTTTCCACTTATAATTGGTTAATCGATCTTAGACACGATATTTTTAGACGTGAGATGGTCAATCGATCAACGTATTGAATTGAATTCAAATTAATTGTAATGTGGACCATTGACATATCCTTCGTTCGTAGAGAAGACAACTTAAGAACTTTTGGGGTTGAATGCATGCACAGAGGGATGAATACTATTGTGTGAGCAGATTGGGATGTTTGAATTAATGCTTTTGGACCATTTGATACATCTCAAGTATCAAAATGACTTCCACGTGTGGAAATGAAAATGCGAAATATATATTTATAAGTATACACAAATTGGAACATGGAAATTCAAATTTAATCCGTAAGGAAAAGTAGATATATATTATTTTGTTGGGGAGGTATATATGTTTATTCATCATTAGAAACCTTTTCAATATAGGGTGATTGAAAAAATAATACTATAAATTTCATCATATGTTGCAAAGGAAACATTGTAAGGCAATAGTATAAGAAAGAGTAGCATCAATAGTGAAAGTGTCACTTGCAACATGTGGAGCAAAAATTATGGATGTGGTTAGTACCAGAAAGCTTCAAATATTTGAAACATTGTGAAAGCTTAAAAAATATTAAGAACTTTATTTCTCTAATGTCAAATATAAAAAAAAAGTACAAAAAATGACTGAATTGAAACCATAATGCATTCCGGAGAATAGTGTTGTGGTGTTCACCATGTCATTGTAAAGGTGGAATCTTAGCTTTTACAGGATTTTTTTTTCCATCGTAAATTGAGAGCAAAGGCAGCATTGGCAAATTTGATTCCATCTAACACAAATTATAACATATAATAGTGTTTAACAATAAAATCCAAAACCAATTATCTTAAATAAAGACATTGAGAAAATTTCTAAAATGAATTTCAATATCTCAAGTAACATTGACATGGTGAGAGACCACTATTTCCAAAAATAGAAACATAAACTTTTTCTAATATAACAATCGATTTTGAGTGTATAGGAGAAATATTTTTATTAGGTCCTTGAAATTTCTTCTTTAGTGTTTTTAATTCCATTTCTTTAGTTTTACACAACTTCAACAAATTCTTCATGAAAAAACAAAATCCATTATGTTTATATTTTTAGGCCAAAGGGAGCACTAACATTTTTTTTACATTGAGTTACTCTTTGAATCAAATATGGAGGGACATAAAAAAAATATTGGCCTCTAATTGAATTACACCAAGAAACCATATGATGACCAAGCATGCAATCCATTTCTAATGAGTTTTGTGAATAAATTAAGCATAGAATGAAAGTTTCTGACACTTGAAAGGGACTCAAGAAAAACAATGGCCAACCATAGTGACAAAAAGCCATTGCATCGATATGTTTTTAAACCTGCAAAATTGAGGTAAAAATGTGCATTATTCTCAAAATGTGAATCAAGAAAATTTGAATCTGCTTGATTCGAATGTTCAACATCTTTTCTCTTTACAAATTTATTCACTTATGGAGTGATGAGTCTGATGAGTCTTGTGGTGATTCCATAAAAATAGTTTTGAAAATAAGGTCTCAATCCAAACTACTACTACATGAAGAGGTGCAACAGTTACCATTCTACAACCAGTGATTCTCATTCCACACACAAAAAATGTATTATTATTGATGGAATTTTCATATTCCATGGACAAGAATACATTCCTTATGGAATGAGAATAGTGATTATCCATATCCATGATAAAAAAGAAAGCTGGAAATCATTTCGCATATTATAAGGTAACTATCAAGCCATATGTATCAGTATTGGTCTATAGGAATTAGGAAGAAAATTTTGATGAGAATCCTTCTCTAAGTAAATGAATGGATGCCTGGAAAAGTGAGAAACTGATCAACACGAACACAATTTTAAGGCATCAAATCTAAAACAATACATAGTTAGAGCTGATACCTATAAAAGTGCGAAATGGATCAAGGCCAACACAAGTTTAGTGTTTTTGAAAAAAACCAATATATATGTTAGTTACACTACTTGATGTTGTTAAACCACAGGACACCCCTCTTGAATTTTTGAATCCATTTGTATGATTATTAGTTGTAGCTTTGGTCCAATGAAAATAAATATCTACATAATTAGGTAATCT